>JAGGAS010018860.1:0-22328 GCA_017657355.1 Termitomyces sp. K1Ac | reverse complement strand
TACATAGAATTCCGGCTATACCGATCGGGACACAAGATATTCAGAAAAGTTCTAGCTATAGTACTTAAGTAGAATATATACAGGATATGGAGGATTTTGTTTCAGTTTCCGCGCTTGGCTAAAAGACCACCCTTGATATCGGGGTCACTAAAATTGTTTCGTCTACATCAGTAAAATCCGATAAATGAGTTGTAGGGATTCTCGCACATCGTCAATCCAACCATCGCAGCTCCCAAATCTTCTGACACCTCTGCCAGGATCTTGGGATTGTTGTAATGGGTAACCTGATTTCAATAAGCACAAGTTGAGTATCACACATCAATGATGAACAGTCCTGCTCTTACCGCCTGAACAATCGCGCGGGCGCGTTTCGCAGGATCACCAGACTAGAGAAACAAGTGAAACTGGTTTAGTTTCTGTTTAATAAGGCACGGAAGATACCGACGTGGAAGATACCAGAGCCAACGAATACTGTCGAGCGATCTCAGTACAGGTCGATTAAGAAGAGTCTTACGGTAGGTTTACCTCCATCACAACCAAGCTGCATCATTAATGCGGCATCAGCTGGAACAAATATATGAGAATTTGATATCGCGAATATCAGTCAACAGCGATACGCACCAGGAGAAGCGATTCCACCAGCAGCAAAATTAACCACAGGAAGACGCTTCAGCCTAGCGGTCTCCTTGAGGAGATGGAACGGGGCTTTGATTTCTTTGGCGAACAGGTACAGTTCCTCCTCGTTCATGACGCTCGCGCGTCTGATCTGGCTTTGAACGGCACATGAGTGGCGAACAGCTTCAACAACGTTGCCTGTGCCTGCTTCGCCTTTTGTACGGATGAACGCGGCGCTCTCGGAGATGCGACGTAGGGCTTCTCCAAGGTCTCGGGCACCACATACGAAAGGAACCTTGAACGAGTGGTTGTTGATATGGTAGTCGTCGTCGGCGGGAGTCAAGACCTCCGATTCATCAATATAATCTACACCGATAGCTTGTAAGATCTTAGATCAGAACCACATAGCACAGATCATTTGTGAGCTCAGCGACAGGAGAATGTCAGTTGCATTTCAGCTTTACCTGTGCTTCGACGAAGTGCCCGATCCGGACCTTAGCCATCACAGGAATAGTCACAGCGTCGACGATCTCCTTGATCATTTTAGGGTCGCTCTAACTCAGAGCATCCATATGAATCGAGACCAGACATCAAAATGAATTCTGACGCACCATGCGCGCCACGCCACCTAGAACAAGGGTCGTATTCAATGAAAATGACGGCAGTCCATGGTGTATGTACCTTCCGCCCGGATGTCAGCCGGGACACGCTCAAGTGCCATGACTGCGCAGGCGCCGGCTTCTTCGGCAATGCGCGCCTGACCACAGGTACATACAATGTCAAGATGAAGGTTTATCATATATGGTGAATACAACACTCGCCTGCTCCGCGTTGACGACATCCATGATAACTCCGCCCTGTGAAACGGTAGATGATCATAAACATGACGACAATCGGATTATCTTATTAACCTTCAACATTTGAGCAAGGCCCGACTTGACCTATACAATGAAACGCAATAAGCGGCGTGAAGCGGATTTGTATGAGCATGATCACCCCGAAAGTACCGAGACTATTCCCGCCTTCCCTTTGAGCGGAGCGGGCGGGTGCAAGGGTGGGTGTGCTAGATGCCCCAGCACCCTGGGGAACTTCTTGGATCGAAGGAGTCGTTGTGGGAGTAGACATGATAATACAGAAAAAACAAGGTTTGGGGGCAAAATTTGGGAGATGCCAAGGCGACTTATGACTCGGGCCTGTACCCCTAACCTTAACCTTGGAGGAGGAGGAGGAGTTCCGAGATCTAGAATTTCAGAAATTTCCGGTTTTGGAGATTCCGCCCCACGGATCATCCGGGGCGGACAGAGGCCCCAGCCAAACACGGCTCAATAGCCACGCCACGTCGCAAACTGGATCCTAAGCACAGTCAGTCCGATATTTTACTCCCATCATGTCTGACATACGTCTCCTCTCAGTAAGATCTCACTGCGTGCCTTCGAGCCACTCAGTCCCCACGGGAACACAGAAAGGAATATCACACGTCAGTCGTTATGACAGAGACAAGAGCAACTCACAGTAGACAGGAGCAGGGATAGAAACAGACCGTATGGGCTTTGGCATAGACGTGACAAACGCAAACGCGAGTTGTTGAAGTCTTCCACCCATTCAAAACAATAAGTAATAGAAATGAGGAATCGGCAGTATCATAGCGAGTTAAAGAAGAAATTAAGTACGGTCATTAATGAGAGTAATACATCGTGCGTAATGCCAGAATGCGACGAAAGCATAAGATCAGATGAATGAGTGACTAAGGGTATTTGGCGTGCCATGGATATGAAAGAGTGGAAAGTATATGATAAGACAATCAGAATCTCCGCACAGGTCCTCCTACGAGTCCCTCTATTGACTGATGCTCGAGGTCGTTCCTTGCCTTCAGGATCGCTGCATGCATCTCCTTCATTGCGTTCCCAAGTTTCACCCCGAATCTGCTGAGAATATCCCGCTGCCAGGCATCGTACTTGGCATTGACCCTTGCTTGTACCTGCTCATAGTCGATAACGCAAACACCGAAGGATTTCTGAGTTTCAGAAGTATCAAACGTTGATCGAGCTTTTTTGATTTCGGTCAAAAGCTGTTGCCAGTTTGCAAGGGAGTCGCCTAGCCGATTGAAGACGTATTCGGCTTCAAGATCCCAAAGTGACTGGAATTGCAGCCACTTCGCAACGTAGTCCTTGAGTTGCTGGACTTTGTTCTCGATCAGGGAGAACGGGCGTTCAAGAGTGTTGTCAGTGAAGCGGGTAAGCTGAAGTGTAAGATTAGGGCGGAAGAATTAGATTAAGACAGTAGTAACGCAGACCAATGAGGTATAGTTCGTCTCTGTGACGGTTGGGTCTTGTATCTGCAGTCCGATTTCGTACCGTGAGCTTTGAATTCGGCGTAAACGACAGACAACGCCTACGATTGAGTCATATCAGCTAAACGATGCATCGACGAAAAATTGGAATAAAGCAGACCTAGCCAATCATGTAATTGTTTAATCCAAGTCGATCGAGCATACTCTATTGGTGGATCCAGGAAGATGACTTGGTTTTGTATCCGAATCTCATGGACAATCGGCTTCAGAGTCATATTGCCCTCTAGGAACTTTGGCGGTTGTCAGTGAAGATCATCTCAAGGGTGCTTACAAAAGCGACAGACCTTCTCCTCCTTCAAGCGCTTATCACCGCGCCTCTTGTTCGTAATATCGCGCAATGGGAGGGTGTCACGTCGAATATCGCCGTCATCCACCCGATCGAACTCTTACCTGCAAAACCGAAACAACGCTAGCAAACTCTCGAACAAATTGTATATGACGATTATCCCGCCCATCAGCACTCGAAACATATCGCCCCCCATCGTACTGATTGACAAAGTAATCCCAACGAATATTCATCCCTTCACCGAAAATCGGATCAGTTCCACTCGTATACACATGATTTGAAGCACCTTACCTCTCGCAATCATCCTCTGTGATTCGTTTCTATACTCCGCAACCAACCACTCAATCCCCTTATTATTCTCCACCAGATCCAACGTCTGCCCGTACGTCCTAACCGTCTCCATCAAACTCACAGCATGCGGGTACACCCTCTTTGCGTCCTTCGCCATATTCGTGGTCGTATGTGACACTTGGAAGTTGAGCCACAGTAGATTCCTGACCTCCTTGAATAGAGTAATGATCTGTGGATCGAAATTGACCGCCAGTTGGAATCCGCCTCCGCGGAGTCGTACAATCTCGAAGAGACACCCGTCAACGCTCATCTGCCGCCGGCTAATGTCGAGTACCCACGCATCAAACACAGGCTTTGTGTCAAGCTTCTTGCGGAATGCGGTGCTTTCGGACTGGAGCTTTTGGCCTTCAGCATAGAGCTCCCAGCCTTTGCCCAGCACGTCCTCGACGCGCTTCATGTATGTGAGTAGCTGGCGCTCAATTTGTCGGGCCCAGATAATCGCTCCTGCGATCGGTGGAATATCACGCATTTGAGACATGTGGTAAGCTTCTGAGAATCGATATTGAGTTTTGAACTGGAATGATAGTAAGCACAATACACCGATCGTAAAGATGAACCTACTTTATCATGCAAGTGTTTGATATCTTCCTTTACGGAGTCGATAAGTTGGGTCTGATATTCTTGAATCGCGCCACGGATCTAGTTTTCCCATAAGATGAGAAAGGTAAAGCAATATTTCCGAAGTGTAGACTCACCTTCGGCCGTACAAACAACGCATTGAACTTTGAAAACACCCGGAACATCTCATTCGCATTCCTAGCCGTCCCAAGCCGATCCCTCAACCGCGCAATAATCTGGTTCTCAACGCGCGAGACCCTTTCATTATACGCATTCTCAGCCGCAACCCAAATCTCGGTCCCCTCTGCGCGAAATCAGTATGACACAACAACATCAGCTCAAATGACTTACCAACTGTAACGTCCAAAACATCAATCCTCTTGATAACCTCATACGCCTCTTTGACCTCCTCTTCCATATCCATACCACTTACATCCACCCCCATACCACTCAGTCCCTTAGTTGGCCCGGTCATAACCGCCAACTGTTCATGTTGTTTTCGCCAATCCCTCAGATACCGTATTCGTTCCTGTAGCTTCGCGTGTGCTGGACTGAATTTGATGGGAATAAACCTCTCTCCGCGTCTCTTGATCGCATCACGTGCAATAATCGTGAACTCCTTGATAAGATCGTCCCATGTACGGAAGTTGTTCATTGTTTGCGCGAGGAGACGGTCGAACGTCTCGTATGGGGTCTAGGCTAGACGGTGGGATGTGAGGATGCGAACCAGTTGGTCATTGAAGTCGCGTGAGATAGCCTCGACGAAGGGAAGTGCTCGCCGGATTGGGTACGGCGAGAGCTTGAGCTTGCGGTTGATATGTCCGAAGATGAGAGTAAGGGATTCCTGAACTTTGTCGAGGTCTGTGGCAGAAAGAAGCTCGTTCAATGGGAAATCTTTCATGAGCTGGTTATATTTATGTACTATCGGCGCATGAGTGAATGAAGCACGGTCTTGAAAAACATTACTCACCAAGGTCCGTAGCGTCTTTGAGACCGGTATCAGCAATGAAACTAACAGTGGCACGGAACCGTTTAGCGTTCCGAAGACAGCTAATCACCATGTTAACCTCGTCACTGCGTAATTGTGTTTCGATGCCGTCGAGTGCCCTTTCCAAACTGAGCCAGAAATTGATTTCTTGCGAAGCTGTTCCAGACACGACGTCACGGGTAAGCTTCGTCACCGATTGGATAGCCTTGATCCATTGGTTAACGTGTGCTTGCAACGAATTCAGGAATGAACTATCATTCAGGAGATTCGCTGGTATATGAGAGATGTTTGGTGCGGTGTTAGCGGCTACTGCTTGTTCGACAGCTTTCTGTATGACAGGGTGAATAACGAGATGCGTTTCGGGGATCTCGACGTTCTGTTGCAGGTGGAGAAGGGCAAGTTCCAACTCAGCAAACTTCTTCTTCGTCATTGGTATACCTTGTACGTGTTAGAGGCGAAAGTTAGGGTTAGGAATCTATGTCATACCCATACGAGTATCACCACCATCCCGCCCTCCCGCGCGTGAGCCAACAAAAGCGTCGAACCAAGGTTTCACACCGGAGCTCACGACTGCATGTAGACCCTCGTACGGAGTGTCTTCTCCACCAAAAAGATTCAGCATGTGCAATTGACTAGCAAGAGGGGTGAGAGGGTCAAGTGTTGGACCGCGTTTGATCAAGGCAAGTGTTGTTACATGTGTGGGATGATACACGAGGTGTGGTGTGAGCTCGTAAGTGTGAATCGGTGGTGAGTCATCTACAGAGCTGTAGTTATAGCGTCGATAAGATATTAACGAGCATACCTTCCACCTCTTCTCGGATCTTGACAACATAGATCGACCCGCCATTATCCGTCGCGAAACGAGTGACTTTTTCATCGAATTCCTCATCAAACAATGACTCAAGTTCGTCTGGTTCTGCCCCTATCACAGGAGGAAGCAATACAAGCAGATATGAGCGAAATATTGAGGGATCGAATTGTATTGTCGATTCAGGTGTGTCATGATTCGTAGCACCATTTGTCAAACCGTTCGCCGTGACCTCCATCTCTCGCGACGACATTGAGTTCGTTAGAGACTCTCTGGACCTTATGGACAGTTTTGAGCGTCCCCAGAAGCTCAAGGAAGAGAAAAGTCGCGAAGGGGTCCTGCGGTAATTCGTGAAATAATTCTGAAAGAATCCAGGTTCAGATGCCATTGTCGAGTCTGGAGAGCAATAATCTCACATGTTATAGTACGCTTTCCGGAAATGAGGCTTCCACGAGTACTTGCTGCAGGCTTGCAGCTGAAAGCCGAGACAGACTGCGTTGGACGTCGTGGACGACGCGAAGACTTATTTACCAATATTTGGACGTTTCCTTTTGGGTTATCTGAACTCAAGCTCTTCAAGCTTCAAGTTGGCTTCAAGCTTCAAACTTCCAGTCTCCACCATTGACAGTTATGAGTGAGTCACTTGTACTGAAGGCAGAGTTCCTGATGTCGGTAGTGCATAAAGCGAGAAGTAGATTGTTCTCGGTTTTGACTAGGCTTTCATCCCAGGCGACACCGTGAACACGAGACTCCGACATCATTGTGATATCATACCAACAATAGTCCATCTCGAATTCTGCTTGGCAACTTGGAATGGACGATGGTAATCGTGCTGCTATTGTCTTTATACCGAGGAGCTATAGTGTGCTCAGCTTGCTTCGTAGTACTTGCCATATATATCGCTTTCACCGATTTCAAGCCCCCTCCTTCGTGTTGTATATCAAGGATGAGGCCTGAGGCCTGAGAATTCCAGGAAGACCACCTACAATGCCTTCCCGCGATAATTCTTGCCTTGGTAACTGTTACACTGTCTGTCCTTTAAGCTGGTGTTACCATTCGCTGAGGAAGTCAATAGACGCATTGACCTCGGAAAATTGTTTAGTGCTCACACTTTTGGTCGCAGAGTTTCCTCAATAGTGGTTGAACTGTCGTACCCACATTGGACCAAGCTATCTTCGGCTCGGAGGCGCTAGAGGTTGCGTGTAGTACTACTTCCAGGTCAGTTGTTTATAACATAAGTAATACACATGTAACCATGGCCAAGAATGAACGATAAGCAGGATATTCTCGACCCACACCTTGCTTTTGAAGTATCTTTGTATAGTATAAGCACCTAGTACAGAGAAAATCCGGTGCGCAACCGACAACTGAACCGCATCCTGCAACACAGCTCTATTCATCGTCACTCTGCCAACAGGCTTTCGAAAGTCTCAATCGACATCAAGTCATCATCTGAGCTTCCACGCGCCATCTCGCGAAGCACTCTTGAAGACAGGAAACTAACCCTCGATTCCGCCTGTGAATTCTGCGGGAGCCTTGGTGCCAGACGATCGATGATAGTCTGGGCGGTTGGACGTTGGGCAGGATATACATTCCAGCACAGTTGCATGAGAGCCCATATACTGTTAGTCAGACCCCACATGATCCAACTGGGGCTTGACATGGAGGGTCGTGTTGGTCGCTCGCCCTCGATGACCTGCTTGATGATAGTGGCATCGCGACTGAGATGAGCAAGGGGAAGTTCTCCAGCAAATATCTTTTTCTTGCTCAGATAAAGTATAACGCACGAGAGAAGGAGGGGATGACAAACTTCATAACTAACTGTACCTCCCTTCGACGCTGCGGAGGAGTGTGATGTCCACGCAAGGATATCCTTATCCGAAATAGATGAGAGCCCAAAATCTGCAAGACATGCTCTTCCCTGGTCGTTGATGAGGACATTTGTCTGATAGCTATAAGACACTGTTTGGGGCAACAGCATGATGATACTCACACCCTTCAAGTCCCCATGTATGATTTTATTGTTGTGCAGAAAATTCAAACCTTGAGCAACGTCGTATGCCTGTAGGTCGCTTCAAGGTGATAGCTACTGTCAACAAGATCAATTCTTACCAGTACAACCCGGCTCGAGTTTCTGTGACTTTTCAGGTATACACTGATATCGCCATTATCCATCCACGGCGCAACGAGCGATATCCAACTCTTGAATCGGTAGATACCATAGAACGGAAGGACGTTCGGGTGATGTAGTTGACCCCACAGAATTGCTTCCCTCGATACTACCTGCAATATATGCATATATATACTACACTGGCGGGATAATCAAACAAGGGTCCAAACCTTGACAAAGTGAGCCATCTGAGTATTTCTGTGCAGTCTGATAGTCTTGAGACTGACTGCACGACCACAAAAGTCTCCTTTGTAGATATCAGAGAAGCCCCCAGAGTATTCTGACATGTCGGAAGTAGTAACGCCAGTCAGTTCATACGACATTGGGTACAATCCCGATGCTGCTGCAAGCCTCTGTGTCGCAACAATCAAGCTACGCCGCAAAACTGGCGAGAGGTCTGTTGTGGTATCTAAGAGCTGGATTCCCAAAGGACAAATAGATCAGATATCACGTCGTATGGTATGTTAGGAGCGCGGCAGCCGAAGTATACATACCCGCTGGAATAGGTCAAGTAGTGCTTGAGCATCAGAGCCCTTGCAAGCCAGAAGCTTTTTGTACTCCTGCTTGTCTGTCAAGACTATCTGTATCCTGTCTAGTAATTTCAGGTTCTTCTTGAAGTTTGGATAGAGTCAGTGGTATACAATCTGTTAAAACACGAGCGACAAACCTTGTCGGTGGCCCAATGATTCATCTGATCTTGCAAAGTAACGTTGTGTTCGTCCGATATACCAGCAGATCTGGAAGGCCATACTAGTCCTGTCAGAATATGGGTAACCTGTCGCTTCACATCCTGTTATGATTCACAGTTGGACAAAACGGGACTGTCACATTGACAGACTAACCTCCGCCGAGTCAGGCATCATATCTCCAGGAACATCTTGACTACCCTCGTATAAGAATGATTCAGAAGTAGAGCCAAGTACAGACGTTATCAAGCGGTTATCAGGTACCGCGCTGGCAAAGGCTTCTGCAGACGAGATGCTCGATACCGATTCTCGAACAGTTGCAAATGGAAAATCTTGGGAATGCTCGAGATTAAACATATTGGTGTTCGGAATGTGGGAAGGATTGGTAGAAGGATCTTGGGAATCTGTAGAAAAAACCGGCGGCGCAACTAAACTCTGAACTTCGCTGTTGTGATGCATATAATCAGTCGTAACTTCTTCAAAAGTTGAAGAAACACTGTCAGAAAGTCGGTGCTCGATATCCTGTTACATGTGACTCGTTAGACAAGTGTCTGAATACCAGCGAGAAACGAACTTTTTCGGGGAGACTGAAAAGTCGATTTCCTAACCTGTTGAGATAGCCATTTGTGGGATTTGTATTCAATGTTTCTGCTGCGGTGGACATTTTGAGGCTTGCCATCCATATTATAGTCTTATATAACCTATGCCAGCGTGACCATCGTGTAAGAAACAAGAATAGTGAATAACGAGGAGAAAGAGCGCACCGGAACAATTCTTTCACCAGCTCGGTACAATCAATCCTCTTCTCCGCAACAAAGTAGATTGTTAGCTTGCGTCTATCCCTTCAGACAATTGATCCTTGAAGAGGTACTATGCGAATTGTGACGTGCTTACAACTGATATTCGGCATCAACTATCTCCATGGGCAGCTTCTTTGCGTGAACCTTTGCTTGACACAATTGAACAACCTTTATTTCGTCTTCTGTTTTTGAAGACATTGATCTTGAACCAATATCTCCTGTTGATTGAATCATGAACCCAGATAATTAGTGTTACATACTGTATGTCCTCTGCCTGTGCCTTTCCAATGAGCCGTTTCGGTGTGATCATGTATTCTGATCCCAAATCATGCTGTTGTTCCAGATTGAACCTGTTCACTTCGAATACGGCGACAGTGTCATTCACAACCCTTCCTATGTCCTTGCCGCGGTCTGCCTCCACGATGACAAGGTCACCTACGCGGATATCTTGTGCAGGCTCTGTGGTATAGAAACAGTCTCTTCGTCCCGCCTTGAACTCGATTATGAAGAGAGTTGATAATCCGTCTACGGTTGGGACCAAAGCGTAATTATCAAGATTGGAGTGTGCGAGTTGAGCAAGAGGGGACGTGGCTGGTTGAAGATTCACTTTCTGAGTATCCGATTGTCCTTTAGGGCCATCATTCATGTCATGGGAAACTTCCAGGAAGTGCCTTTGTAATGGTACGGCGCTTGACCCCAGATCATCATCAACCGGATCGTGTTCGTGGACAAAATCAACGAAACCATTGTTTCTAGGCATGACTGTTGATTCAAGAGGATTCTGTAGAAAAGAGAGGTTCTGTAGAAAAGAGAGGATGAAGGTGGCGGAGGTTCATTGACTGTTGAGATAATCCCCAAATCACTCATGCTGTGTACAGAAGTTTGACACTGATAGCTATGATGAACTCTGGGGCAATCTAATGGAAACCATCAAGGAAGACAAGACATGAGCTCAAGTCGAGCAGTGTTCCGAAAGCCTAGTACAAAGAGTCCGAATTATTTCAAATGTCAGAGACAAGAGAGGTCGAGAGGATTCGTAGATAGCGGCCCTTGAACGGCCCGGCGATTACCGTCTTTCAACTAATAAAAAACGTGACTGGCTCTTCTCAAACTTTTCAAACAAAACCTATACTAGATCAAAATCACTAGTACTGCGGCCGGCGATCTACACCGTCCTCGCAGTACATGTCAGATCCAGAAATTGAATTCGTAGGCGCGAGTCTACATCCTACGGAACGAACGATGTTGATAATATCAGAAATTACAAATTGAGGTATAAATGGCCAGCCACGCGGTATCCTATTTCTGACTATGGATCACCTTCTCAATTCTGTGGCGCATGGGTTCTGGTCATGAGACACCTTTCGATTGATCCATCACCATCCATCAACTGCGGCTTTCGGGTCTCCTTGATCAAACTCTCCCGCGAGTCTATTAACAACCTTGCTTCTGATGATATCAGAACAGACGGTGGGAACACTTGGGAACATTGATGATTATCGGTATTCGCCGACCGTTGAATAGACATATGAAGGTATATGCGTCCGAGTTATTGATTGATGCAAGATATAAAGGTAAGTATTAGTGTTCGAAACATTGGTTGAAACAGGACTAGCCGCCCACCAAGATATGATAGAGATAGATGAATGCCATATACTACATATTTGTGGATTGGTATTGAGATCAAACCAGGAGATATCAAAGAAGACCAAGATATGTCGAATAAATATCGAGCATGCGAGGGACGGGGACAACGGGTCAAAAGAAGGTCAGGCGTGCATGGAATAAAATGATGATAGATGTAAAGCATGGATATAATGCAGGGAACGTGGAGAGGTTGCATGACAGCATGTAGCCATGACGATCCACCATCCAACCAAGATTCCACAGAATTACCGGGTGTATATTTGATGAAAGACTGCTGAATGATCACGCGGAGAGATGAAATAGCCGTGAAACGTTCCAATACCTCGGAGGTAAAATGTAGCGAGTATGAAAATTTAGATTGTTCGGGAAGATCATAACATGATGGTCCGGATCTAGGTAAACGAAGAGTCAATAAGTACCCAATCTGAATATGAATCATGATGCCGAAGCACCGAGGAAGAATTACGCACATTTTTGCTTACGATCGAACTGGTTGCCAATGAAAGTTTCGGGAGAAACATATTGTTACGTTGAGATTTAGATTCGTGATAGGACGTGAATATAATCGCATATGTCAGGAATGGGAGACGAGTGAGCAACCAAGGCAGAAAGATATCATGAGCTTATTTTGTCCTCGTCCACAGAAAGAAGAAATCACATGAAAAGAAGATAAAAGAGATGAATAAGGAAATGAATAGAGGGAAGAATAATAGTAATATGACATGGAAGATGTACAGATAGGATGAGGTCGTGAATGGGTGGGTATGGGTCGGCAGGGTGGTGCAGAGAGGGGAGGAGAGGCAAAGGAGGTATAGCCTTTCGCTATATCAGTGCCGCAACCTCAAGGTTTGATCGAAGGACAATGCTGAGGCAGAAGAAAGCCATTGAGTGTTCCGTTGGTTGGGGATGCGAGAAAGACACAACAAGAGGGGGAAGCGAAGCGAAGGATGGGATAATAAGAAATAGAAAACTCACTCTATAAATAGAAGAACATACATCAGTCATGCTATCGAAAACTAAGAATGAGAGACGAAGTGGGACTGACCTTCGACAGCGGCCATTACGACCCGGAGCAATGATGTATCGGTAGCCGTGGTAATACTTTAATAGAAGGGAAAGAGGTTGATTAGAGGCAGGTAAAGCCGAGAAAAGACCGAAGCGTACTGAATATAGATTTCCCTCTCTTTTGATCTGCCCGCCTTTTGCGCCAGCTTTGCGAACCGGCGCTTGAAATAATCACGTCCTGCTTTGACATCGCCTGGCTGGCCTTCGAAATCCTGAAGGGGGAGAGGGGGTTCAATATCAGTCAATCAATTTGAGGAAGGGTACACACGGGGAAGAAACTCTTGATATCCGACGTGGGTATCTTCTTCTCGAACAGATCGTTCTTGTTCAAGAACAAAATCTATCAAAACAAGTCATTTCAGATGACTGTAGTCATGGGGGGGACACCATATAAAACAGAAACGAACGATTGAGGTCGATTTGAACCACTGCGAGTGACATATTGAATCCCATATTGTCATCGCATCTTGCATTTGATTCTGTCGAACAAACGTGAGTTTCAAAATGACCATATGGGCCGTGAGGGGTAAACTCGACACAACTCACCGCGTCCCTGTCTTCCACAAGGCATTGGTCATACCCGCTTAGGCTGGCTAGGAACAGGATGCTCGTCACATCCTGGAAACAATGTATCCACTTCCGACGCTCGCTCTTCTGCCCGCCCACGTCAACCATAAGCATCTGATGGTCCCGCAACTCGAACGTCGTCTCCGTGATGCCGATGGTCCGCGCTCTGCATCGAATAATGTCCTGCTCGTCCGGAACATACGCAGGGTCGAAGACGCGGTCCAGGGAGGAGAAAAAATATAGCAGGCTATTGGGCGGATCGTCAGGAGACCAGAAGCGCTCATAATCATGAGTAGTATAAGTGAATATGTAGTACGCACTTTTCTGGCAGGGCAGCCTCGTTTCCTCGTTCCCAGGCCTTTTGGACGCCGGGGTCCTCCCAGAGCGCTTTGAGGGGCTCATAGTATCTCATGGGGAAGGGTTCGCCGTCTCTCAAATCGGGCGCACTTTCAATGAGTCCGGCGTGGGGAATGTTCTCTGCTGCCACCTGAAGGTTCATTTCCACCATTGCATCGAGCACATATTTCATCCCCTGCGTAAGATTTTCGAATACCAGCTGTCGGAATGATTCGGTCTCTTGAGATGAAAACGGTACTTCGTGGATATAGCGCATTTGCTGTCATCAGTGAGGTAATGCTACACGACACAATTCATATGATTGATTAGGTAGCATACCTTGAGTACCGTTGACTTGCCCGAGTCGCCTGAACCCAATAGCAGTACCTGGGGTTACCATGTAACTTCGAACGATCGGGGGTAGCTAGCAACACACCTTGACCTGAGTCTCCATCTTTGCTTTCGCCTAGTGGCTCATCAGTTTCATCAGGTCAACATCATGGCACAGTAGAGAACACACCTCCTTGAGCTGTTTTTCTGCCTCTTTGTGTCTTTGTTTGTCGAGCTCTGTAACTTCCACGCCCCCAGATGTCGACATGCATGATCCCATGGCTGCAACTTCTCTTCAAAGCACAGACTTGTAGAGGTGTAGGGTGCGTAACCAAGGCCAAAGGAGCACTTTGTGTTCGCCGGATAGAGAAAGAAGGTCTGCTGATGTCAAAGCTTGATGGGCTCGAGTTGATACTCAGAAGCCAGATCAAGCACACAGACCAGTGTACAACGAAAAAAAGGAGCGGAATAAACGATAGATAATGGGGTGGGAAGAAAGTTGGAGGCGGCGGACAGTCAAGACTGCCAACGGGAACCCGCTTGACGATCGAAATAGTGCGCTCGTGTCGACCCTGTCAGTGCGCGGGAGAGTAGAAATTTGATGCACCTAAGCAAACACCTCTACCATCAGTTTCGGCTAATGTATCATCAGCCAGCTCGACTTGACGGGACCGTATGTACTTATATTGAGTCTGTTAATCCTCTACATAGTCTACAACGTAAGGGGAATTAAGGAGAGGCTATGCATCGCTCCGATTGTTCATCAAGAAATAGACCCATACGCCCTTTGTAAACGGTTGAGTACTTATCATTGTGTGCAGCCAGGTGATCAACCGCCTTAAGCGGACTGGGCATCCCACGGAAGCCCAGGTACCGTATGCAATACAAAGAACGACCTAGCGATGGACATAGAGGACGGAATATGTCGTGATCAAGTATATAGTTCTTTATTCAATATGTATCCTTGTGCTTTGCATTAGCTGGTTGGTGTCTTCGTGCGCTGGAAGATTGCTGCGTGCAGGAATTTTTAATCCCCCGAAAGAGGTGGCCCATAAATAAGTCCAGGCAGTGTGAAAGCATTCCCAATTTAGGTCTATGTGACGTTTATTGCGCGCCTCTGATGTCGGATGAGATGAGTCTTCATGTTGTCTGCAAGTCAATCAGATGTCATACACTTGCCGCAAAGCAATTGGGACGAGTTGACTTGGCCTACTTACAATTTTCCGGGCTCAACTCAGGTTTACCGTCGGTGGTCCGTTTGACACCGATGTTGACCGATTGCCGAACTCGGCGGCGGTCTGCGCTGGCGACTGTTGCGCAGAAATCCAATGGATCTTCGTAGAGCAGGTTTATGCAGCAAGGCCACTGACAACAATGCTACATTCAAGTGCAGACGAGACGACAATGACAGCGCGGAACGCGGAGAACACGTGTCGGTTGGTCCAATTGTTCTCCTGGTTTGAAATGTTCGCAATTGTTCAACATCAATGACAAATCCTACAAATATAGTCTCTTGTGTCCATCAAGTCCTTGCTCGTGCGACCAGTGGGCGACCCCCTGTAACCCCCCGTGCACTCCACATCTTTATCCGCTGTACATGTAACAGCAGTCGTATTCCTCCCGAACTGCGCTTCAATTCACTAATTAATCATCCATTCACCTCCTTGTTTCTCTTTCTCTCTTTCCCCTTTTCTTTTGTTCTTTCTGAACCGGCCTCGGCCACCCTGCCGTATATTAGGCCTCTCCCGCTCAGCTCCTGGTTCACTTCCACTTACCATTATCCCCATCTTCGAGTCGAGAGTGCACACGGTGACATTCTTTCGTTCCAATGACGTGGTCGGAAGCAAAACCACCGTCTAAAACCCAGCAGCCTTTGATTGTACGAGTGGGCCGAGTCCGCGTTAAAGGCCAGGGATCCTTTCCTGGCTGGGCCTGGAGAGTCAAATCCCTCGTTCTAACAAACGAGGCTCTCGTTATTCCAGGAAACAAGGTGTGTCTGTATGTAACTTTGGGGCAACATGATCAGCAAACCAAAAATACCCGTTTACTAGATACCTCTCCATCACATCACGAAAGTCGAACGGGTCGACCTGAAACCGTATTGTCTCCTTGTTCAAGTAAAGAACAGGACGTATCACCTCTCCTTCGATAACGACGAGGAGCTCTACGACTGGCAAGACGACGTTTACTCTCGATGTCCCCTCGGCGCGGGCAGCCCCTCAAACTTCACACACAACGTCCACGTCGGGTTCGAGCAAATATCCAACACCATCCCTTCCCAATGGAACACTCTCATCAACCCCTCCGCCCACTCAACTTCACACAATCCCACTGGCGAGGATCCTGATCCGGAGAAGGCCGACGCAGAAGACAAACCCCTCTCGGCAAATACAACACTGCCATCACTCGCGTATACGAGTCGGCCGACGCAGAAGGGTGCCGCGCGCCCGAGATCAGCGATTCTGGATGGGCAGCTGTCTATCAAGATAGATGGTTTTTTCACAGGGTGGAGATGGGTCGCGCGCTGGATTGTTTTGCGCAACAAGACGTTGACGATATATCGATCTCAGGTGAGCTTCTGTCTTCTCCTTCCCCTTCTGCTTCAAAAAAATTGTTAATCTCAATCAATCATTTGATGTATTATCACTTACTGATATTACTTACGTGTCACTGTAGGGCGCTCCCGGGGGTCTAGTGATCAACCTAGACGACATCAAGAAAGTAGAAGTCATCAAAGCGCGGAGGCTACGTATCCATACGAAGTCAGGAAAGAGGTACTCTTTCTCCTTTAGAATTGCAGAGGAAGTGTATACATGGCGAGATGCTATTTCCCCACGAATCACGGTCTCTTCAGGCGGAGAGATCAGCCATCCTTGGGGTTTCGTACATCGGCAACATGTCGGATTCGATCCCGTTACTGGGCAGTTTTCTGTACGTCACGTCTTGGTGCTGCTATACGGTCCACTCATATTGAATATCTAGGGCTTGCCGGAATCTTGGAAGCACCTCGTCCAGCACCCGTCTCAGACCAACAACAACAGCCTATGAAGGCAGAACAACCTGGTGTTGTTCAGGCCGCATCACGATTCACGATACAGCACTCTTATATAGTGCTACTTGCTATTTCATTTTCTATCTATCATCCACCCCCTTCCTCTCACGTCCACTTCTATCTACCCGGACACGCACTATGCTCTCATCATGCTTGCTAATTCTTAATTGTACCTTCTTCTCCTTACCCTTCTCCTCCATCTCCATTTTTTTTTGTTGGTTTCTTTTTGGCATCAACCGGGTTCGCACCATGTAATCTGTACTTGTAACACCTCGCGTCATCACATTACTTTGTGTCAGTACTCAGTACTCAGTGCCCTCTACATACACCTCTTCCTCCATCTGTTTGTGATCCGCTTCGCACTTTTTTGAGAGAGAGAGAATTGCTGTGTTTGTATGCTGTGTTGCGGTTCCCGGACCGCCCCTTCGAACAACCACATCACCAGAGGGTATCCAAACACTCTGTTTCATGTATGTACTGACCAAGCAAGTTACAGAGCAATCGTAGATTTAAACAAGTCTTATTTCAATGATGGCGCCCCTCAATGAACCATTCGGCGTATCCACAATATTCAATCAAAACCGATTGGATCCTTAGTAGGCCTAAGGATCCAGGCCTTAGTATCAAAACGACCGAAGGTGTCCGTCACCCTGATCACCCTGATGTCTTTCTCGTTTATATAATCAGTAACTTTGCATGAATTCCTTCAGCTGGACCTCCAGATTCTCCACGGTGCTCGGCTTCACTGTTACTCTAGGACCGCAGGGCGGCGACTTCCTCTGACTGACCATTGGATCTGCTGTGCAGACTATTATTCGAATTCACGTCGATCATAACATTCAGTATCATGCGTGCTGGTATCACAACACTATACTTCTTGGTCGGTATATTCACGGGTGGAGGTGTGATTAGTGCGTTGGCGTTTTCAGCGCAGGGTAAGTTATTGACAGAATATCAATGCGTTTCGGAGATAAGTTTTGATTCACGTCTGTGCATACTTAGGGACCTTTTACTATGTCGGTAAGTTCTAGTTTAGATAGCCAGATTCACATTTCACACAGTGATATGTTTGCGGCGTTTTATCAGACGTCGCTCCTACTGCTTGTGGACAGATGACGACGACTATATATATCGTTGCAATGGGGCATGGATACTTCGGTACTTATCCGTAAGTACAACAAACCATATGTTGTTTTCTGATCCAGTTCTAATAGGTGCCTTCCATGATTAGAGTGGTGCAACGGCTAAGCCGAACCTGTTATTTCACCCTCTATTTTCACGCCCCATCTCATCCAATTCCTCGTTTCTAATCACAGTAATCCCATATAATCAGACGCTCAAAGCGACGTGTAAACTTCAATCTTTATCGACCAATCCCTTCTTTTCTCAGCTTAAATTCTTTTGTATCACAAATTCAGACCAAGACAAATCCGTCGTAGTCAAGGTCGTCGACAGATGCGGAGGTTGTCCCGGAAACTACGATACCGATTTCTCCCCTACTGCATTCTCAGTCCTGGCGCCACAATCGGAAGGATCGACCTCGAATGGGAATGGGTGACGGATGACGTTCCTCCGGGGCTGGCATCCTCCTCGACAGATGGCTCGGCATCCTCGAGTTCAGAACTCTCCTTCAGCTCCGCAAAAACGCCGATCTGGCAAAACCCGGTCCTTTGGACGCCGGAAACCATTCGATCCTGCGCCTGTCCGCCCCGTTCGGCGGGAGCCTGCTGAGTCACTGTCACAGGATACGAGTGCTAAAGCCCTGAAACGCCCGAAACGTAGATACTTGACACAAGTCGAGCGCAGAGTGCACGAACAGGCAGGAAGGTCATTGGAAAGTCACCGGTACGGCGGTACCATGAGCTAGGAATCTAGAATACAAGTACTTACACCTAGCAATATGATCTGACTCGATTGTCCAAGCGTATTGAAGGAACAGTGGCACCAGTCGAGGTCGAAGTACTTACATGATCCACCCACTTGAAACGAGTCGTACATCAAGCCGTCTTTACATCATGCGGCAAGGGTATATTTTCACGCTCCGCATCAAAGCTTGGACCAAACCGATTTTTTCCTGATCAATGACCAGACTTCGCTGCCTACAACCTCATACCGAGCCATCGGCGACCAACCTTTCGGACGAGACTCGCCCTATGCAAATCTCTTCTCAACGATTGGGACCATCGATGTATCACTATCTCGCAGAATGTACTATTTGCACTCGAAAGTCCCGGTCCGATACTGGCCGTTTTCTCACCAGAAATACTCACCAACTAATTGAATTTGTACTCGATCCTTAATTAGAGATATGACGTTTCAAATTTCATCACTAAAGACGGAACTGCTCCTTTATACGTACGCTATGTGATTTTTCTTTTTTCTTTTCTTTTTTGATGGTTCTATTGTAGGCTAGGCGAATACAAAGTTAGTCCCTAGCGTACAAAAAATGGAAGGTTTGACTACAGAGAGAGAAAGAGATTATATAAAGAAGAGCAGGGGACCACTCCAGGGAAATGCCTTTATGCACGAAGTGTGGGACTCAGATGATCACTAACCAATACCCACTAAAACCCTGTTAACCCCTTTCCATGCTCGGCATGGCTCAACTCCTTCAGTTAGAATATTGGACCAACCGGTTACATACTTTGGGGCTGTTATACAGCATCCCAGTTGAAGGCCGTAGGGCGGCTTGTTCCATATGAGGCCTCTGAGTCGGCAGAGGGCTCCAGCCAGGTTTCCAAATTACTTCCTGTCCGGAAGTATTGCGTTCAATAAGTATATGGTCCATGTCTTCCGTAGTATCACAGTGATGGCATAATGCCCTTGTTTCAAAGTTGGGGTTCCTTTCCCAGTATTTCCCGATTTTGAAGGTGTTGTGGATTACTTTCCACAAGAAAGCCCTAGTTTCTTTTGTAAGGTCTTTGTTCTTCAATGATTTCCAGATTTGTTTGTCGGTTGGGGCTTCCCTGTTTACCTCATGAATTGCCCATCTAATCATGTCTAAGTTGATTGTGGTGCCCCTCCTAACCGGTGTGTTTCTACGTTCAATGATACCTTTGTAAAGGGTGGATTGCAAGGCTGAGCTGAGTTTTACTCCGGAGTTGTAAAACCCTGGTGGAGGGGCTAGTTCTATGATATCTGGGTTTTCTTTTTGTGCTCCCTCATTGGCAAGCCTGTCCGCTTCATCATTGCCTTGGAGGCCACTATGACGTTTAACTTTTTCAAAGAAGGTGACCCCTTGTCAGAGTCTGAGGTGTGCAGTGATTGTCATTCGGATGTATTTGTTGGAGATCCCTATCCATCTGTTATCTTCCCATTTAGCGAGGAGCTTGGTAAGTCCTTCAATGGTTATTTTGGAATCACTTTTGATAATCAGCGTGTTATTTAAGGGGGTTTGTTGTACTGCTGTCAGGATGGCTACAGCCTCACCTGTGTTGTTTGATTGTTCTAGAGTGGTGGGGAGTTTGATTGCCATATTGCGTGGGTTGTCTTCTCCATACCAAACACCTGCTCCAGCTTTTGCGTTCACACTTCCATTATTGAAGCAGGAGCCATCTGTGAAGACACTTGTTATGTTGGTAGGGGGATGGGGTGGTACAGGGTAGGTGATATCTTCTGGGATGCTAGAGTTGATTGGGTCACCGAGCACACAAAAGCCATGTTTCAGAGATGTTGTGGTTCTTAGGTCTGGATCAAAGATGTAGATGTCATTGCCTTCAAGTCGGGAGTGGTCTTGGTTGGTGAGTATCCTACCTGTGATGTTGTTAAAAGGGTTCCATCATGGTCCTAATTTATTAAGCATAGTGCGGGCGGCAAGACTACATTTGTGTGGATTTGAACATCCTAATAACCTAGCTGATTGGCAGTAGGTACATTTACAGTTCTTACGTGGTTTGTGTGATGAATTGTTAGTTGCATTGGCAATAGTCATCAGGTCTCCAACAGTCACAACTTGATGGTTCGATCTTTGGCAGATAGCCCATGGTGAGTTAAAATTCATGCAATGGATTTTGTTACCAGATAGGGCACTCTAGCTTGAGCTTGCTTTTTAGAAGTAGCGAGGCAAAAGAAAGGTTGTGTTTCTTAGCGGCTCGGAACATTCTAACTAAAGAGTGCGATATCCTGCTGGGTTTTTGCCTAGCATCCACGTTTAGGGTTTGTAGGAATACATTTTTGTATGTGTTATTATCTTTGATGTTCCAGTTTTTTGTTAGATGTGCACCGACAAGGTTGTCAGCAATGGCCACCCAGATAGATTGACTATCATCTAGGCATAGGTATCTTTTTGCTTTCATTAGTTTGGTGGCCTCATTTCTTGATTTAATATCCAGGAGTTTTTTTCCTCCCTGTGCAATGGGTCTGTACAAGGTTTCTAACCCTACTGGGGCCTTGGATTCTGTTCCCCAGATGAAGGAGCATGTCATCCTCTCAAGTTTGGTTTCAATATCTTTTGGCATACCCTGAACACTCGTCTTGTATTGCGTTCTGCCACTGATAACCATACTGGCGATAAGTCTTTTACCGTCAAGCGTAGGGTGACTTACTAGGTCATTCGAGATTTTATCAAGCATGGGTGACCAAATATCTGTGTTGTTAACATTGTTCCCTATGAATGCCCCCAACAATCTGGTAGCTTTGCCCTCTTTTGCTATGTGTATATTGTTAGGGATCATATCTAGGTGTGGGGATGTCTTTCTTGTTTGAAGGACCTTCTCTCTAAACAGTTTGGTGCCGATTGGCACTACAGTTGTCTTGAGTATGTTAAAATTTTCACCTGAGACTGAACACCAGTCAGTTAGGATTTTTTGCAGGTCGCTGAAGCTATCATTTTCGGATAAGTATGTGGTAGTATTGTTGGCAAAGAGGGTTGCAATTAGTCTTTTAATTCTTCCTCTAATATTAAAGCCTTGAAGGTTAGAGTCTCTCAGTAGTTGCACTAAAGATTCTATTGTTAAGTTGAAGAGAAGGCAGGAGATTGGGTCACCTTGTCTAG
The DNA here is from genome assembly GCA_017657355.1 of Termitomyces sp. K1Ac. Taxonomy (NCBI): domain Eukaryota; kingdom Fungi; phylum Basidiomycota; class Agaricomycetes; order Agaricales; family Lyophyllaceae; genus Termitomyces; species Termitomyces sp. K1Ac. The sequence continues at coordinate 726 of JAGGAS010018860.1, read as the reverse complement.
CTCTTTGGATTACACAGAATGGCGAGCTTACTTCACCGTTAACTATTACTACTGTTGATGCATCTTTGTAGAGGGACTGTATGGTCTTGATGAAGGCTTCAGGGAAGCCAAATCTTTGGAGGGATTCCCATAGGAAGGTGTGTATGATTTTATCGTAGGCTTTTTCTTGGTCTAAGCAAAAAATTAGGCCATTCTTTTCTTTTAGTTCCGCCCAATCCACCATTAGGTTGGCTAGTTCTGTATGATCTTCTATTCTTCTACCTCTCATAAACCCCGCTTGGTCTGTATGTATTAAGTCTGAGGTCACTTCCGTCAGCTTATTGGTGAGAGCTTTAGTGAAGATTTTATAGTTAGTGTTCAGAACAGTTATTGGTCTGTAGTTGCTTATATCCGTTCTATCGCCTTTTTTGTAGATGGGGCATATCCATCCATCAGAGAAACCTGTGTTATGGATCATGCCAAATTTTTCTATTTTGTTGTAGACCTTTGTGAGAGCGCTTACAACATCAAAGCCTGGGGTATCGCTCTTACAATCTGCTTCATACATTTTGGAGAGAGTTTTCCATACATCAGCAAATTTGCAAATTGATGGCGGCCTGTTCTGGATGGCGACCAGCCACCATCTCACCATCTCGACGTCTGATCATCGAAGTCAGCTCACAGCAGGTCATTGAAAGCAGAAATTTTGGATGAGAGGTGATAGGTGGCTAAGGATAGTCATTGTGA
>JAGGAS010018859.1:0-13569 GCA_017657355.1 Termitomyces sp. K1Ac | reverse complement strand
CATCCATGTTCCGCATTCTGCTATTCTTTGTATGGCAATGCTCATTTCTCAGGGCCCTACTTAGCCGTTGTTTCGACACTGTTGTTTACAACAATAAAGCTATTGTCTTGATCGAGATGTGGCGGAGGTTTTCATGTACCTTTCAACTCATTGTCTTTGACGTCAAGCATTCCCAGGCATTCCCGCGTTTGGCAGGCATTCTTTGTTGAAATTTTTGTCTTTTTGTCTCGTAAGTACATGTTATCATAGCATGGCCCTTCCCTCTATCAGCTTCATCCTTTTTACCTCGCTCAGCGGGTCCACACTTCCCGCCCTTGTCCCACAACATTTGTGAGTGCGTCTTAACTGCTCCCTGCGTCTGACTCAGTGTTCAGTGCAAAGTGTGTACTGTTGCAATGGTACAACTACTACCGACTGAAGGACCATTACCGAAGGGTTTTGACTTTCGAAAATACAAATCGCAAGCAGTGAGTTCCTCAATGTGTTTGTTTCGATTCAGATGACTCAATCGTTATATTTGGTGTCCATTCTAGAGTAATATCATCAAATCAAGTCGTATCAATGAGCTCAGGAAGCTCAATTCGACAATACCCGTATGCTGCCTTCCAGGCGAAGTTTTGCAGCAAATCTTCGTTGCTTGTGCACAAACATCTTTTCATGTACCAAGATGGAGCTGGATAGACCTCACTCTGGTCTGTTCTACCTGGCGTCAGGCAGCATTAGAATGTCGTGAGCTCTGGACCTACATCGATTTTTCGCATCCCAGATGGACAGCTCTTTCCTTTCATCGGTCACAATCCTTGCCAGTATCTGTGCGAGCGATAATTAACGCTGTTAATCAGCAATCAGTCTTTCGCACACTCCATAGCGCGCCTAAGATTCGTGACATACATATAATATCCTCTATATACGACATAGGACCCTTGATGGGTGCTCTAAGGAACCCCAATTCATCCCTAGAATCTCTCATTGTTAACATTTTACGATCAAACAACGCTGATAACGACCTGCGATATTCGAAACGAGTAACTTCCTCGTGCGGTCCACACTTGCCCTCTATGCTCTCTCTGGAACTCCACAGGACCCCAATCGGTCTCGTGTCGCCTCGATATACAAACTTGCGGAATCTATCCCTTCACCACCTTCCAATTTCCGAACGACCTTCGCGACAGAATTTTCTAGACCTTCTGGAAAATTTTGTCATGCTCGAAAACCTCACCCTCGTCCACGCATTCCCTAGGAATATGGCTACCGAAAACTGTACACCAGAGCGCATTGTTCACCTCCCCAATCTCCTCACTATTTCTCTGACCGGCCCTATCCTGGAACTGGTGAACATTCTAGATTGTGTACATCTGCGACCCGTTGGGCGTGTCTACTGTCATATCGACAAGATGAGCGACTTCAAAGCTAACTTCTGGAAGTTTGCAAGGGCCCTAGGATCCAAGTTTCACGCCATTGCTGATGAAATGCCTCTAGATGCCCTTGTCATTGAGGCCCGTGAAGAATCCAGGCGCTTTACGGACGAAAATATTCTAAATCCGGACTTCCAACAGGCTATCCGCGTTCGGGCGTTCGGGCCTTCAGAGCATCTACAACCACTTCTTGATCTCGTCATTGGCCCGGACGCGAACACTGCGCATGATGAAACCATCATCTCTGCCCTTGCCTCCGTCTGGGACGCATTGCCATTGATGAATGTTTACACCCTTACGCTCCAGAACCTTGATGTTGTTACTCAGAAATCATGGCCGCGACTTCTCTGCCCCCTTCTGAACCTTCGCATCCTTGAAATAACTGGACATTGCCCCAGTGGTTTGCTTTGGGCACTTCTCATGAATGCCCGATCCCATTCTCATCTCGAGCATGACGATATGAGCTCTCTTCTCCTCCCTTCATTGGAAGATATCTATCTTTACAACGTAAACTGTCTCGCTGGCGGGTTTATGGTCTCTCCCTCCAATCTAGTCAATTCTCATCGTGACGTTGACGACTCAGGGTTTTTGGAGGTCGTCTCCACATACCTTGAGGATCGGCAACGCTGCAGTGTACCTCTCCGCAGTCTTTCTATTTCCCATTGCAGCAACGTCACTATGAATGTGCTGGGTGAAATTAAAGGATACCTACCGCACCTTCTTTGGGATCATCGCGGGCTGCTAAAGGAGGACCCGACGAAGTCGAAAGCGGAACGACATGCTATCTACCGGAATCATTGGCCCTCTGTCCCTCCTTCGCAACGACATTATTTCAGACTACGGACGTTAATGCAATCAGATTGAGACAGTTGTAGGGCATCTCCGCTGGCGCGAGCTGATCGTCACATAGTTAGATGATCATGATTTTACTACATAAGTTAATTTGACTTCTCAACATGACGTCCTCTCGGGCCGACTCCACCATTATCGTTGGTACCTGCACAGTGTCATGATGACTTGATGGTATCATAGTCTTGAAACCTATTCATCTGAGTCAAGGGGACACTGAAAACTTGATTAGGTACAAGGTGGGCGATGAAATATTCACAGAGTGGGCGCTCAGCGCCGTAAGGTGTACTACTTACTAGATAAGATAATCATGATGATGATTGATTGATCGATCATTCAAAGACACGGTTATTTGCGGCCGTGATCGAAAATAGCAGTCACATTGACCTTGATGCCAGAGGTCTCTGCGGGCGCTCAAGTATTCGATCTTGCCTTTCATCCTACACATTCGACAGTATACACTGGACTTCTGACTGGGCATGTAAGAGCATTCGCGTACGATGATCAAGGTCATTCGAAGCGCACCTTTTCGGTTCGGCCTTCAAAACGGTCTTGCAGAGCCATATGTCTTGACCATGATGGCTCGCACCTATATGCAGTAGGTAAATCAAAGGCAGTGAAGTACGTCCGATGACGCCATTACTGAAGAGATGTTGATTTGATACCGGATCTACAGTATCATCGACACGGTCACCGAAGCCGTCGATATTCGACCAGGTGCACACGAGTAAGCATACACTCTGGCATTAAAGCATCCCCATAATACCGTTCCAAAGCTCGGCCATTAATCGTATTAAATACTTAATGCCATCGCTGCTCTGTACAGGTGACGATGATGGTGTCATCAAGGTGCTCTTCCAACTTCACTTCCATGCTGTGCTCGCAAATTGACATTTGTCAGCTATGGGACCCCCGTCAACGAGAGTGTACACGGCAATACACACAACATTTCGATTATATCACTGATTTCTTGTGGCTCGAAGATAAAAAACAGTTGGTTGCAACCAGGTATTGTTTTTGATGTTTGCGGTATCAATGTCCTCCCGAAACAAATTTTTCAGCGGCGACGGAACTCTATCGGTGATGGATGTCCGCTCGAGAAAGACAGAGCCTTTTGGACAGTCTGAGGATCAAGAAGACGAGCTTCTCTCCATTGTTGCCATCAAAGGGTGGGTTATCCTTCAAGCGGTAGTTTCTACATACTTCCCATGTCTCCTGGTTTGATGACGCCGCCTATGCTACGGGTCTGGAAGACATTGTCGGTTAAAGGAATCGTCCCCTTGACGGTCCAGAACGCCTATTATTGAATGCAACATAAGCGATTGTTTGACGTCTTTGACTGATCTGTTACTTTCTTAGTGCTTCGAAAGTAGTGGTGGGAACTCAGATCGGAATTCTGTCTATCTTCAACCGCAGCGCTGGCTGGGGGGATTGTGTTGATCGAATACCTGGGTATGCTATTCAATATTTCGTTGAAATGTTTTTTTTTCATCGATTTCTTCATTCCTATCAGACACCCACACTCAGTTGACGCCCTTTGTACTTTGCCTCCCGATCTTCCCGGCATAGATACGACAAGCACGATCCTGACCGGTTCGTCTGATGGGTATGTTCGTGCTGTTGAAATTCTGCCTACGAAGCTTTTGGGAGTTGTTGCCGATCACGGGGAGTGGCCAGTGGAGCGGATAGCTATTGGGGGTGGGACAAGCCAGTTAACCTTGGACGCACCTGAGGACCATAAGACCATTAAAAATGTGAGCAAGAAAAACGATGACGATGACGAGGAAGATATGAATCAATCACGGGGAAGGTGGTGGGTCGGAAGCGTGGGTCACGAAGAGACCCTCCGCTTAACGGACCTAGAGGCATTCTTCCACGAGGCAGGAAAACGAGGCAAGGATGGAGAAGGTGCCCGGGATATTCTGGACACCGATGGAGAACAGAGAGAAGTCGAGGATATTGAAGAGGACGACGACGACGGCAATGAAAATGCCAACGACAATGCGCCCATTGTCGAGCCACAAGACGATTCCGATTCGGATCTAGAAGTGGCTCCCAAAGTCAACACTGGCGGTAAAAAAGAAGGGTAAAAATGCCGTGGATGTTTCTGAGGTCACATTCTTTGATGGTCTTTAGTTCTAACATACGGGCGGCCACAGTTCGTATCGAGCGAGCCCGGGATATGTACTTAGCCCAAGCGACCTCAATGTCTAAATATGGGACGGCGAAAGGCAACTGCCAAGTTCTTTGTTTTCTCACTCCTAGATACTTGGTGAAACAGTAAGTAAGGTCGGCGGTAAATTATAAGTCTGTCTGAAAATAGACCCCGCTTCCCGTTGCAATGATATTGGCGTTATGAAGTCACGTACGGAGCTGTCAACTGACAGAGCGTCACATAATATGCAGTAAGAAGATTGATTTTACCATGGAGAATTCTGTTGGAATTGATGACACCCAAGTAGCCATCACTGATATACTTGTGCCGCATAATTCATCAATTGTATCAATGTGATGTACGGAAACACAAACCTCCCAATGTCAGAGCCAGAGTATTTATAGCTGAAGCCAAGTGTTCCAGCGTTACACCGAAATTTGATGAGGACAACCGCATTCCTGTAGCAAGACATAGCGTGTAAACTACTCTATTGATACAGATGACAGAGAAGTCTTAGAATAGCTTGACGGAATAAGGATCATGACAGATGGACCCCATGTATTGCAAAGAAAAACTACGGCCAGCGCTGAAAACCTAGGGACTGAAACGCTGTGTCTCCGCCAGTTAGAAACAGACATTCTCCCTTTTCCGGATCCAAAAACTACTTTGCATCGGAAATACCTGGCGTGTCCATGGGTACAACATTTGCCAAGGGAACAAACAATGTTGGCTCGGAATTGAAGCAACATTTAAGAATCGCGAAAATATCAAAGTCTTCCAAGGTTGAAGGTCTGCAGTCATTGAGACAGAGAATGTCTAGACACGGTCTACAGACTCGAACTTGAATTTGACTTGAATATGGATGAGGTCAAGCCTCAGGCCTCAGGTGTGACGCGTGACGCACTGTCAAATGGCGTGGTCACGTGAAAGGGCGGATCATATCCTAATCTCCTTGGAAGCCCTTTCAAGTTAGACTACTGTATGTAAATGAGTTTCGCGTCCGGACGGCTCTACCAGAACGTTCACCAGCAACTCAATCCAAGATGTTTCTTGCAAACCGGGCCATATACAGGGTAAGAATGGTCAATCCTACGCGTAGATTGTCTACCCGGGCTTCGACTATCCTCGCCTCCTTGGATTTACCAACGACCGAGGAGATAGCGGGAGTGTATGACGGACAATGGAGAGGGTCTGGGGATATATTTTCCTCGGTCTGCCCAACAACTGGAGAGACTCTCGCCCGCGTCAGGAGCGCCTCTCCTCAGGAGCTTCACGATGCCATAGCGCGTGCACGAGAGGCGTACACTCTCTTTCGACGTGAGTCATCATTTCGGTCATTGATACTGCGCTCTTGCTCAATCTAGCTATAGACATTCCAGCTCCTCGTAGAGGAGATATTCTCAGACAAATACGAGAGGCTCTTGCAGCTAAGGTATGATGCTGATTTAACATGAATCCTGTTTGCGTAGTAATGCTGGACTATAGCGGAATGAACTTGGTGCGCTAGTATCTCTAGAAATGGGGAAGATTAGGACTGAAGGTGTGGGAGAAGTTCAAGAGTTCATTGATATCGTGCGTCACTATCTCCTTCATCATGCGTCAAGCAAACCTATATCAACACTGAAACAGTGTGACTATGGCGTAGGACTCTCCAGGATGATGAATGGCAACGTCGTTGCATCAGAACGCCTGGGGCATTCCATTCTAGAAGGTCGGTATCTTCATGTCATACTAATTTAAATCTATCTCCTATTGACGTGTTACTCAGTTCCAAATCCTCTCGGAGTGGTAGCCGTTTTAACTGCCTTTAATTTCCCTGTAGCAGTTTATGGGTGGTAAATTGGATTTTTCCATTTGTGAAGGCATTCATCTTAAATCGACCGATGCTAGGAATCTGGCCTTGTCATTAGCTGCTGGAAACGCGACTATTTGGAAGCCCTCTCCTACGACTCCTCTGTGTTCTATTGCTGTCACAAAGATAGTTACACGTGTTTTAGAAACTAACGGAATTCCCGGCGCTATCGCTGGTCTTGTCATTGGCGACAAGGAAGTAGGTGCAGCTCTTGCAGAGAGCCGCGACATCGAACTGGGTCATTATATCCTCTCGAAGGTCTGGTTCAATACTGAATCTGATAATCTGCAGTATCATTCACCGGAAGTGAAACTGTTGGTCGCATTGTTGGCAAGACAGTGATGTCTAGATTCGGGAAAACCATCCTTGAATTGGGTGGTAACAACGGTGCGACTTCACGGCTTGACACAGCCCTCCTTCTGAAACTCACCATCACACATTTTATCAAGCTTCGATTGTGATGGGCGATGCTGACCTTTCACTTGCGGTGCCTTCAGTTTTCTTTGGTGCTGTAGGTACGGCAGGTCAACGGTGTACGTCAACGAGGAGGCTCTATCTTCATAGGGATATAGCGTCGGAGTTTCTTGAGCGCCTCCGAAAGCTCTATGCTACTGTTAAACCTGCTGATCCACTCGTTGAAAACACTCTACTGGGTCCGCTGCACTCTTCTGCCGCTCTTAAGACCTATAGTGACACTATCAAGCACTTACGTTCGATTAAAGCGGAAATTCTGTTTGGTGGGGACAGGTATACCGAAGCACCTCTCGACGCTGGAAACTTTGTGCAACCAACAATTGCTATCCCCAAGTCTGTTGATCCTAAGGACCAAATCTGGTCCACAGAGACGTTCGCCCCGATTCTGAATACAGCTATATTCGATAGTCTCGACGAAGCCATCAGCTGGAATAATGCTGTGCCCCAGGTGAAAGTCCTGTGTGATCGATAACTCAATACTGTCGGCTCATTCGGTATGTCAGGGTTTATCAAGCAGCCTTTGGACTCGGGACATCCGGAATCTGGGGAAGTGGATTGGGCCAGGCGGATCAGACACAGGCATAGTCAACGTAAGTACCTATGAGCACTCTAATAATCGGATTACTTATGGATACCGCCCCGCAGGTAAATGTGGGCACTAGTGGTGCTGAAATCGGAGCTGCCTTCGGTGGGAACAAGGTTGGTTTCTTCACACCTTGACCATGTGGCGTGATGCGGTCTAACAACGTATTGACTCGGCTAGAGCACCGGCTGGTAAGTCACAAGTGTTCGTCATAGATGTGCCCACTTACGATAATGATCTAACTAGGGGTCGTGAATCCGGCGGCGACGCGTGGAAGCAATACGTGCGCTGGAGCGCTTGCACAAGTAAGTATGTTGTTACTTTGTTTGGCTCGATCCAACATGGCCACAGTAAATTTCTCGGATAGTGCGCCTTTGGCACAGGGTGTCAATTTTGCAGCCTGAACTTCTTGCGGAGCGTAGGTCTTTGTGTACGGATGTTGCCACAAATCCGGCGATTTCATGTCCTTAATCAGAACAATGATGCGATAGGTATTTATAATCAACCCACCCTCTAAGATATGCAACAAACTGGGGATATGTATAAATCTGATATCGGTGAGTATCGGGGTGTCATATCATGGGAAATGTATGGAGACCCACCCTGTCTCCATTTGGCAACCTTATACCGTAACCAAGGCCTGTCTCAAACATGTGGATTGTCCCGATGTCGAACAGTCATTGATGTCTGCCATCATGTGTCCGAGAACCATATATTATCGAGATGTTTGAAAGGCTTGTCCCCCTGGTTCGCGCCTCATTTCCCTCCCCTGAATTTCTTCATTGCTGCCACCAACATCATACATCACTACATGGCAACACCAGACGATCTTCCATGGCCAGAACTTGGGAATGTTTCTCGTGGGGCTACTCGTGGCAATCAAGGTCAGAAAGGTGTTCTTGGGTCACCTGATGGCGAAGGTCGCTGCACGCTTCAACTTCGTGTCCAGCCTGGGGTTCTCGCCGTACGACTCAACCGTAAATCCAGTGACTGGTATCGTATACTCGACGGCGAAGTCAACCGCGCCCTCAAATTGACAAAAACATTCTGGCGTAAGGCTCGCAGACGTCAAGATTACGATGCTCGCGCAGATCAGGATCACATGGAACTGCATGAATGGCTGCAACAGTTGAAAGACAAGACCATGTCGCATCTAGAACTACTCATGCAGAAAGGAGATATCCAAGGTCCACCATACGTTATGCCGGATGATATCGAGATAGCCTTCCTGCGTAAATTTATCGAACGTCAGGCCAACGGTATCCCTCACAATCCACGTCTACGCAACCCTATCGGTGACCATACGTATGGGCGAGACCATTTGACGGGAGATTCTATCACCCCTACGCCAGAACCTTCGGATTCAAATTATACTGATCACCAACGTTCCATGCACGGTAATATCTTCCTTCATCTGTATCGAATAAGATTAATCTCTCCTTAGATCGTTTTTCTGATGGTTCAAGTCAGCGCAATTCGCAATCTCCTTCAATTAACACTACTGAATCTTTAACACATGAAGCAAGCTCGCCCAGTATGTAGTACTGTATTGTCAGACAAGATGGTTAAACTTACCTCTCGATCAGATCAAGGTTTACAATCCGCTAGAAATGCACTTTCACGTGCCCAGAAAGACACTCAAGATGCTTTCATGAGGTACACTGCGTGCCTCGACGTTGAGCGTCAAGCTCGACATGCTGTTACCATCGCAGAAAAGAGAAGAGACGAGATCAGTAAGTTTATCAAGCCCATCTTGATGATCAATTGTAGCGCTTACATTTCTGGACAGTGGGTGTTTTACTTTCGCAAAATCAGGGTGCGCTTGTAGTTGCTACTATGGTATCCATGGCAAAATCGCTGACATACTGATGTAGAATCACGATCAAGGAACTCTTCCTTCTCAGGTGAGGAACGAAGAAGCCCATCAAGATATCACACAGAGGTAGGAGCGTTTTCAGATACAATCAAAGGTCTTGATTCATTTGACTCAGGATATTCGAAATGCAACCGACGCATTCAGTCATCCGCGTGTTAATGCGAAACTTGAATGGAATAGCGATGTCCAAAATGTATATACAACTGAGTCGACAACGCAACTCGAAGTAAGTCACCCTTCCTTAGACAATGGACACGTCTAATCATATTGAAGGATCTTTCGCGCTCTCGAAAGCACTTGCGAACGTGGGACCAAAATAACCAAATCAATGGTGAGTATCTGACATGATGCCAGGCACCACATCTTCCTTAACGAGATACACCAGACAGCCAGTATGCATGCGAGGTCCGAGCAAGCTACGGTTTGTCCACTCACTGGTGAGACTGATACAAATATCATAGGACATGGCAGGAATTCCTCCGCGAAAGCGTTTACATCACATAATGCCGGGGTTCGAGGTCTTGAGTACCGCTGCACTCCAAGTCTCAAACCTTGGCATACAGCAATGATGTTCTTATTCTCCTACCCCGTGTTTCCATCGTCACGTTTGCATCTATCTTTATTTTATTGTATCTTAAAACATGGTATTTGTATGATGTTTTTGTATTATTACAAGTTGGTATCTCGCATTAGAATTTTTCTTTGCATGCCCGAAAATGTAACAGCTCAACTCTATATGTTACCCCCCGCACAATTGTCTATATCGCTATCTGCACATCTAACACTTGATCGAGACTTTTAACTATCGAGTCATCAGAACTTGAAGTGACCATTGTTCGAATATAGGAAACTTCTCCAACTCAGGCACTCATGATTTGATGATTTATTGCTCCTTGATACTTATGATCAACTTGTGTACACCGGAGAGGCGATGACAGATACTGCAGTAAGTTCCAGTTTTAGTTAATCCTTCAGAGCATAGTAATATGATGGTACAGCTTCTGACTCTATGTGATGAAATATTTCCATCCTATAATGACTCCAAGCGGGGTGGTTTGTTGTGGCGCGAACCTGATAAGATTAGATGCAACTGACTCGGATTTCGTAAGCAGGATGGTCTTTTTTCAACTTTGTCGGACGGTATTCACAGAGTAAGTAATTCTTTTTTGCATCTATGACACAGGTATGAGCTCGAAACTCTTGAACATTACTTACTACCAAGTCCAACCACGGTCATTGAAATACCAATCTTGCTGCACGTTTTAATATCGAGGACAAAAAAATAACTGATAAGCTAAGGACGCTGGCAGTTACTAGTGTCCTGACTGGTTGGTTGGTTGTCGGTTTGCTATATTTAGTGACGTCGTCCCGGCTCGTCCGTGCACGAACAGTCCTTGTTCTGTCCTGGTTCTCAGATTCAGATCTTCTTATTGGATAAAAACCCTGGAACCACAATCTGTGACTCTATTTCATGCAAGAGTCGTTTCCAGTTATCTCGACGTCTTTGACGACATGTTTCTTGACTGGAAAATTCAAGGACCTACTTTGTAAATATGGCCTGTCCATGCTCGAAATCCTTCTATCAAGTGCACAACTTGAAATGCTTATAGCTGTCGATGTACAACTGAAGGGAACCACTCTCGCCGTGCCGTTTTCTTGCGCCCCGAACGACTGATACGGCCGCGAACAACTCTCACATGCTCCGGCCATGTGTCAGAAGAACAAAGATGACCTTTCGGGGATGACTGGGTAGTGGGTAACGTACGATTGTAATTGGGTCTTATGTTAGCCACCTGTTGTGATGTACGTTGGCTATGATAAGGACCCGGGTTCTGAACCAGTTTACTTTGACAAGGGACTAACCTCGCTTTGGCTTTATCTTCGGCCACCGGCTCACAATCGTCAAACCAACACTTAGGACCCAGACAATGAAATCTAAACACCGACGAGGTTGAAGCGACGTTAGTCCAACATTAACTTTATGGTATGGTATTATAAGCTCCATGAAATTTACAGAAGGTTGGCTCATGGAACGACCCATTTAGACCTGTGAGACGAGGCCTCCCTTCCGAGTATGAGGCTGGTTGATTTGTGTTCTACAACGAGTTATAGGCAGGTTGACACCCGTCGTTTGCACCCAGACCTCAGTATCTGTGAAGAGTTCCCTTCAAGATGGTTCTACCAAAATTAATGGCACTATTTTATCGAGCCTGATCCTCGCGCATTCGATCAATCAGGAAGTGCAGTGTGGTTCACAGTTCAAGAGATCTCATTCATGGCTGTGTTTGTTATCTGCGCTGTTTAAATAACCTTCACAAAATATAGCGTATCGTGACTCGGACAGCACGTTCTAGGGTGTCTACCATGGAACGAAATGAAATTGATCCTGGCACATACGTGCATATTAAGCTACATCGAAGATATAATTGAAACTAAAATCCAATATCGCCGGGACAGAGTGATTGGAAACAGCCTCATGGCTCGGCTGGAACGGACCTCAAGATTTCAATGGACCGAGCTCCACGAGCAGCGGCGCATCTCAATTCTGCTGAGAATGAACGAGTACGCAAACCCTCTAGACTCTGACGAGAAACAATTTCCTTTTTTTTGCCACCTTCGACACCTCATTTGTTGAAAGCGCATCTGTCGGACATTGGGGACCATAGATCAAACTGAGTGGCGAATTGTCTTGAGGCAGTACTTGATGAGCGAGGTTTTTCATGACGAAAGAAATGAATATTTGTCCTTTTCAACTTGGAAACAAGGTCCCAAAGCAGATTATTTTGAAACATCTGTTGACTGTGAGTTTTTAAAAAAATTTACCACCCCCATCAAAGGCTCGGAGCTCAGCGGGAAGTGTGGTGTTCTAGAAGGCTCGCTGCCGTTAAAATTTCGACGAACAACGAGTAAGTAACAGCTCATAGAAATTTATTCCATTTGATTGGGCCTTCAAGTGTTGGACGACTCGATCCATCACCTCGTGCATCACCCCTATCAGTCACTCGTAAGAAATGATCCCCGTACGGCACGCAACGCCACTCCATGACTGGGAAGTACTGACACATATGGCTATGCCCCTGGGAAAGCCATCATGATCTCTAAATGCCTTTCGGGGGATTTATCGCCGACTGCTGAGGGCTTTCACATCGCGGGCCCTGTTATAGGTTGTAACGTAGTGATCATGAGGTCGACCCCTTGACAGAAGTTGTGATATGTGTGATGGTAGTCGACGAATTCAGCAGAAGGGCAAGGTCGAGACAACATGGAATCAGGCCAAGTATCAAAAGCTTGATGGGTGACTCACTCAGCAGGCAGCGCGTATTTTTGGGCAAGGTAAATACGTCAATCGATGGAAAGGGGTATGTAGCTTTGTCGTCAAGCATCAAAACAAAACATATGCCATACCAAGAAAGACGGCATTCCCGCATCAATGAACAAAAATAACTCTTGAATGATGACGTCGAATCCTGAGCGGCCGAGCTACCCGAAATGACAGGTCCTGTATGTTTGTTGTTTCTGAGTGTGGATTAGAATTTCATCAGATGATAGTACGTGATACGACGAGAACAGATATGTAGACAATACAAACGACGTGCAATGCGGGGGAAGAATGAACAGATGATGGGTCGTAAAAACAAGGGTATAAACACACAAATGAAGGTTGTAAGGAAAGCGAATTAATTCTAGTTGAGATAACCACGGCATTTGGCAGAGCCACATAGACAAGGGATCTTGTCCTGCTCGAACGGAAAGTGATAATCTTGGGAACATGAGTCACAACAGAACGAAAAAAGCAAGAATATCAAACACAAACCATAAGTAATCTCATCACCCAGTTCGATATCTTGTTTAGCATAAATGACAATCTTCTTTTCACCATTGATAGTGATGATTTTTGCCGTACAGTTAGGGTCACAGGAATGGTTGATCAACCGCCTTGAAGCACGGGGTGTCAGTTCACCCAAACCAAGAAATAACCAAACAAAAAACATACCCAAGATTACCTTTCTTAGTGGCGTCAACCACGATCTCCTCGTCAATCCTAAAAAGGTAACTACTCCCAATCCCCTGGCGCTCATACGCCTTTTCCCTCTTCTCCGCCACCTGCGCGCGGATCACCTCTCCGACATACTCGATAACCATCTCGCCCCTCGATATCTTCTCCATCGCATACAACCCCCAATCATGAATCGGGGACCGCCCAAAGCGCAAATGCTTCTTCCGCGTCTGGAGCTGATTAAACTTGAACGTCAGCTCGCTCGCAGCCGCCGACTCGCCCTTGGACAGCGCCACCGCGCGCTGCACCTGGTTGAACTCCTCGAGCCCCTGCGCGCGCCGCCGCGCGGTCGCGCGGTTCGACCGCGA
>JAGGAS010018858.1:7199-22884 GCA_017657355.1 Termitomyces sp. K1Ac | reverse complement strand
ACCCCTTCCGTGGCACCCCCATCTAATACATGGCGCCCACCTTCCAATACCACGCCTGCTAATCCTCATCGTGACAATCTGTCACCTCCCCGGAACAGTCCAAAGTACCTCGCCTCAAAACCAAATGTGCCTCCGACTACTCCGATGGCTGCACTAGATATGACTACCATTGATCCAATCTTGCCCGATGATTCTGCCCAAATTGCTCCTGTGATACATGTTAATGGCGGCTGGGATCGGCCTGTGGACGAGGAGGCCTATCCTGATGGATCTCGAATGAGAGACTCGACACCACCTCAACGCCCGAGAAAGCTCCGCAGGGGGGGTGACCATTATTCTCCACCTCCAAGGGCTCCCTCGCCGAAACCTTATACGGGCCGTTACGGGACAAGATCCATTTCTCCGATACCTCACAGCCCACCTTCGCCAGCCCCACGATCGCCTGTGCTTGGCAAAAGGCGGCAGCGTGAGGACGTCCGGGAAGACGAACACCCTCCACGCCGCCAGTGGCCAGCGGATGGAACACGTAGAACCAGATCGCCTCCCCCTCACCTTCATCAGTCGTCGCAATGGCGGCCTGTTTCGCCAGACCGCCCCGCTCTTCAGTCACGGATGCAGGTTACTGAACACCCCAGCATGTCGCGTGCACGGCTGCCCCCCAGCCGTGAGCTTGCGTGGCGATCTCCCTCTCCAGATCGCCCTGCACTTCAAACACGGATCGGGGTTCGCGATCCAGTGATTCGTGCTATCAACAGTTATAGGCCTACCTATCCTTCAGACCCATATGAACGACCTCAGTCTCGGACACGCGATAATTATCAGCCAGGACAACAAGGCGATCAATATACAGCTGGGCGTCGCTTGAATGCTGAACCCGAGCTTCGTGGTCCCTCCTATGGTCGTGGCAGAGGGAACATTAACAGTAACCGGGCCTCCTCTCGAGGCCGAGGTAATCGTGGAGGAAACCGACCACTTTTGAATCTAGAACAACGCATATCGACATTTACCAAGCCTTTTACACTCATGGATCGCCTTGAGAGCCCTTCGAGAAACTAAAATCGTAGGTAAGTCCTGTTTGCTTTCTGAATTCTGTCCTGTGCTGATGACCGTGGAATACATTGTTCAAGGTAAAATGAAGATGTATACTATGTATAATTGCTGATGAATGTCGGATATAATTCGTATCTTGAGTTCTTAGTTGACGAACACCGTACGCCATACATACTATGCAAAAACTAGTGCCTGTTATAAGGAAAACTAATTGCCACCACAAATAGAGAGTTCTTTCATCTCTTGTAGAACTCCTTCCACCTAGAAATAAGAAGCAATTAACCAGTATAGTTATAGGCCTACCTATCCTTCAGACCCATATGAACGACCTCAGTCTCGGACACGCGATAATTATCAGCCAGGACAACAAGGCGATCAATATACAGCTGGGCGTCGCTTGAATGCTGAACCCGAGCTTCGTGGTCCCTCCTATGGTCGTGGCAGAGGGAACATTAACAGTAACCGGGCCTCCTCTCGAGGCCGAGGTAATCGTGGAGGAAACCGACCACTTTTGAATCTAGAACAACGCATATCGACATTTACCAAGCCTTTTACACTCATGGATCGCCTTGAGAGCCCTTCGAGAAACTAAAATCGTAGGTAAGTCCTGTTTGCTTTCTGAATTCTGTCCTGTGCTGATGACCGTGGAATACATTGTTCAAGGTAAAATGAAGATGTATACTATGTATAATTGCTGATGAATGTCGGATATAATTCGTATCTTGAGTTCTTAGTTGACGAACACCGTACGCCATACATACTATGCAAAAACTAGTGCCTGTTATAAGGAAAACTAATTGCCACCACAAATAGAGAGTTCTTTCATCTCTTGTAGAACTCCTTCCACCTAGAAATAAGAAGCAATTAACCAGTATATAAGTGCTCAAACAAAAATGTACCTGAGCATCGAGTTGCCCTGCGGCATAGTCATCACGAACATTGTCAGCGAAATATCTGATCTCGCAGTTATTATCGTGAAAGATCGTCAAGGACAGACGTCGCACCGTTGCACTCCGCTCAGCTTCTCATAACCTTCCTCAGCAAACTTGGATTGCATACGAATCATCGCCTCGAAACTAGGATCGAAATAGGGTACTCGTAGATCGAGAAGCTGAGGGAGCTCTGCAATGAGCTGATCGTTGAGAATGTCAAAAACTTCTTTGCTTTCGTCATGTTCTTGCTGGGCCTACACAGATATTAGCTATTCACAGGCAACAATAAGAATGGTACATGCCCTGGGAAGCTTCGTTGGATCCTCAGAAGGTTTATCTATCAATTTGCGTAATTTGCTTCGGGCCGAGTCATAATCTAGCATCTGCGAGGGAGAGGAATGAATCATCACAATTATACCAGTGATATAGCCTGTTCTTGACCTTCTTATTTCGTTTCGAGATGTGCTCATTCACTATAGGGAAGTAGGCGCACATTTTCCCTAGGGGCTCGGAAATGGCTGTCCGGTATGGGACGTCCTGTCAAGCAGGATGAAAAAATCGCTAAGACGTGACGAACAAGGCATAACGTACGAGTTCCCTGCCAAATCCCGCATCGAGGTCATCTACTGAGCGTCGGTACGCATGACCAGCCATTGCGCCCTCGGACGTGTGATCGGCAGCACCATAAAACACTTCCAACGTTTCCGCGATACGGCTCTGGGCCGCGGTCATCGCTAATTGTCCTTTATATCAAAACAAATGTGGCACGTCAGATGAGACACACCTCGCATGGCATCCCAGTACGCTTTACTATCCTTCTGTAGAGCCTGACATTCCTTCTCAAACCTGTGGAGCATAGAACAACACTGGTTATACAGAGAATCGCAATACACTCACGTCCTGTACTTGGCCTCCTCCTCGGTAAACTCACGATCGACCGTCCTCTCGATCTGACCTGTCTTCTGGAGGAGCTGTCGCGAGTGTAAGCTGATTTTGATCAAAAGACAAGGCGGATGTGAGCTTACGGTGGTTCCTGCCCTGTTAACGGTTTTTTTGAAACTGTCTCCAGAGGTTAAGCAACGGATAGTTGAGCTGCTGACCGTACTCACCCAGACCAACTCATGGTCGCAGCCAAGATTGCTTAGTCATCAGAGATGCAAGGGTTAAACTGGTCTCTGATCCAGATTCCAAGCCATCTTTCGATGGTTGTAACTCGAACGGAAAGATAACAATTACAGTTGGATATAGAGTGAGCATACTATTGATCGAATACTTGTGGAAGAATTCAAGTGTTACTTGCGCACTAGAGATCAATCATTTGCAATCGATGCGGCGCAAAGTATTATCAGATTAGATCACGAGCTCCTCGATCTGGGGCGAGGCGCTCATGTCAAGTCTCATCATAGTGGCCGGATCGAGTGCATGCTTAGTTCTTGCGCTCATATTCTTCGTCTCTCAGAAAGAATTTCTATTAGTATCAGACTCTCCAGAATGCCTCCATCTCGTTACAGTACCCGTCTGGCTCTTGCAGCAACGGCTACTTCCTCCGTTGTTGAGTGTGGCGTTCCCCCTCCAAAGCGCAAGATGTCAATGGTCGAGTCGCGCAGTATCTCGCCTATTCCATCGTCATCTACCCATGGTTACTCGAATTCAGACACGAAACAGACGAAAGATGATGATGAGCTTGTTCCACCTGCCAAAGCTTCGAATCATCGCAAAAATCGGCGTTCGAAAGCACCCAAGCATTCAAAAGATGAAGAGGGAAATAAGGGGAAAGTGTCGCGGGGAAAGAAGAACACCTCGAAAGCAAACATTGCTGGAGAAGGGATGGGAGACGCAGAGGTTGGAACCCCAAAATCACCGAGAAAGAAGAGGGAACCCAAGCCCGAACCAGTATACATTATTCCAGATGTGGAACTCAAGACGACAACTTTCAAAGGCCGTCTAGGTAATGTTTTACGGAATTTATAATATAACGTTTACCTCATATTCACAGGCTATGCATGCCTGAATACTGTTTTGCGGAACAAACGACCTGTGAGCGAGTCAGTTTTCTGCTCGAGAACTTGCAGGCGCGTGATTTTTTGTCGTCGATTAATATGCAATCTGACCATGGTATAGGCTTGACAGTCTCAAGAAGAATGGAATAGAGTGGGTTAAGGAGTTGGGCAAGAAAAACGTGCAAGACCTTCTAACAATGATACAGTGGAACGAGGATAATGTGTGTGGTTCCAGGAGCTATATGACTCAGTTTGGTCACTTACTCGTCCTCGAAAGCATATACGTTTTCTCAGATTATCCTCCGAGATGTTTCCATTTGCATCTCATGCGAAATATGGTTATTCGCTGGACTATTGTCAGAGTCTTCTTGCCGAAGTTGGCCTTTTAGCCAAGAAATTTGGTCACAGGCTGACTACTCATCCTGGGCAATTTACGCAACTGGGAAGTCCGAAGCCTGAGGTCATAAAGTCTTCCGTCAGGGAGCTCGAATACCATTGTGAGATGTTGGATAGGATGGGCGTTGATGCTGATGGCGTCATGATCATACATGTAGGCAGTATCTGTATTCGGAAATGTTCAACACTGACTCGCGTTTTAAGGGTGGTGGCGTATACGATGACAAGGCTGCTACAATCGAGAGAATTAAGAAGACTATCACAGAACTCTTACCCCATAACGTTCGAAGTCGGCTAGTACTGGAAAATGACGAGGTAATAAGAAATGGTATCGCTGCGCCACTTATCATGGCTCACGCTCTGTAGTTATGTTATAACGCCGAAGATCTTCTTTCAATCTGCGAAGAATTGGATGTACCCCTCGTGTTTGGTGGGTAGGCTACAACGATGGGATATCAGCTCCCAACACCTAACAATTTACAGATTATCATCACGACACATTAAATCCTTCTTCCATCCCCCCTAGCACCATCATACAACGGGCAAATGCTATTTTTGCTCGGCGTGGTATCAAGCCTAAACAACACCTAAGTGAACCAAGGCCGGGGGCTGAGACGCTGATGGAGAAAAGAGCGCACGCTGATCGCTGTGAGACTTTTCCCGTGGATCTGCCAGATGATATGGGTCAGTGTTACCACACTCGTATGCTCCTTCATTGCTTACGTTCCCGCAGATTTGATGATAGAGGTAATTCGCTCTGCTAGCCTTTGTTGCTGTTGAGATCGCTGACACGAACATAGGCTAAAGACAAGGAGCAGGCTGTACTCCATCTGTATCGAATTTACGGCCTCCATCCCGTCAATCATTGTAAGTTCATCAAGGGAAACATGGCTAGGGAGCAATATCTGACGACCTGTGTAGCGTCTCTTCGTCCCCCTGCTGAAAATCAAACTAAAGAAACCAAAGGGAGGAAATCGACAAAGAGGCTCCGAGCCAAGGCAGAGAAGGAGCAGATAGAAGCAGAAGTTGATGTGTTCGACGGTGACCTGACAGACCTCTCAGATTCGGGACGTGAGAACGAGAGAAGGGTGACAAGAACAAGAACCACAAAGAGGGCTAGGACAAAAATCGAGAAATCCGAAGAAGTTGAAGAAGTTCTGGTGAATATCAATGATTCACAGTCGATTGATATTGGTAATGGTTCGCATGACAATCGAGTTTGACCTGGAAGATCGCAGTTCGTCCATCAACGGTTTGACGTATGTAACAGTAAGGATATTGATGTTTTATTAGTATGTATTCAATCATCAAAAGTCTTTTCTTCTTAACGAATGATAATAGTCATAAGAAAGCGATACGTGAAAATTGAATTATTGAAGCCTTGTTCTGGCACTCGATACAAGTAGATTCCGCATCAGTAAGTAAATCATGAAAGCAAGCTTGAGCGAAGCATACAACAACATAGCACAAATATGACTGGTGAGTCTATGCATTGATACCAAAGCTGGTAAGGGCGAGTGCTCCCGACCATATCATTTCTAAGACAGCTCGACCGATAGGGGTCAACTTCACCTCAGGTTCAGGGAAGGTATCTTCCTCGGACGCAGAGATCGGTAAAGGAACCTCAGACTGCTCACACAGGCCCATTTTCACAAGCCCATCCGGGTAGAATTCAATCCCGGTGTCACGAGAATGACATATGCCGAGGACGTATTCATAATAGTTTTCGTCAACATCGACCAGTGGAGGCATATGGGCAAATGCTGTCTGCAGCGGACCTTTAACGGTTATACCCTCGTCTGGGACACGTACCCCAGTCCCTTGCAGCTTTTGGTATGGTACAAGGCGGGCAGTAATGTGGAAAGATGTGAGTAGGACAGAAGCTCGGTCTTCTCGCTTAGTGGTCGAATCGTGAGAAGTTGTCGGGGATGTTCGCAAGCGTTTCTTGTTGTCTCCGTCGGTCTTCTTATGCTCCTCTTCTGGAGGCGGCTTGTAGTAGACAAGAAGATACTGTTGTTCGCGATTGTGCATGACGGGTCGTTCAAACGAGGCCGAGAGAATCTCAGATTGTGCGTCGGTGTCTCCCGGCCATAATGGGAGAAGCATATAAAGGGCGTCCTCTGGAATTTGTTTGAAGGGGTCATTGTTATTGTGACTTCCGGCAATTTTCTTCTGCCTTTGAGAGGTTGGAACAGCGTGTCGTGATGTATGATAAGTTGACGGCAGTAATCCGACGTCTTTGAAAGAATCATTCAGGGTGTCGATGACAACTTGATGACTTTCTTGCTTGTTTCTGGGCTGCAATGCAAGCCAAGGAGCAACGAATGGAGCGTGTAGTTGAGCAGGAGATGCTGTAGCTGAATGATTACCACGGCCAACCAATCGATTCCAAAGGCCTCCTCTCTCTGAGTCACTATTGAATCTGTCTTGCCGCAGTTGCTCGATAAGTGCAGCATCTATGGTTCCGAAAGCTTCACTGTGCGGAGTACGAGTGGGGGGTGCATTTTCATCTTCATCATCTTCGTCATCATCATCATCTTCTAAAGGATCACGAACACGACGTCTGCGGCGCGAGTGACGTGAAGAATTTCTGGAGATCGAGTATTCAGGTATGCATGTCTCGCGATTGACCAGGGCGTTTAACGAAGAGGTAGATCTAGTAGGAGGATAGGTGTGAATCGAAGGTGCAGATGCAGGAGGGGGTGGAAACGGTTGCACAAGAGTGCTAGAAACACCAGGAACATGACTGTCGTCCTTCCCTTGTTGCATTGCTTTCTCCTTGCCTTTCACATCTCCGACAGCGATATTTGTCTTGATTCGTTCCTTCTCTTTCTTCTCCCTCTGCCTTTCCCGTTCCTTCTGCCATCGATGCCTTTCCTTGTCTCCCGTATTCTGAGAGTGCGAGACAGTTGGGTCGTCTAACAATCCATGCGACTCTAGCTTACGAGTCGTGGTAGTGCTGGTGTATGCCTCTTGCACACGTCGTGGAGCCAGAAGAATCATGTTGGAGCTACGTTTTGAAGCATGAGAAGGCCCACCAGGAAGCGGATTATTGAGAGTTGAATCTGTTGCACGTGAAGATGTGGGATGAATGTCACCGCGCTTTCGTGGGGTTCGATAATGACGACTGATAGAGAATGCAACTGCCTTTGAGTGTTTGTGTATAGTGACAGAGGGTCCATCAGGGGGAACACCAGTACCGTTAGGATATCTGACAGGTTGAATAGAAAGTCGCTGCTGTGGACCTCTATTTTCATCACCAGCTAGAGAGCGGGAAGTGGTTGAGCAGATTTCGTAATGAATTACCGCAAAGCGTACCTCTGTGGGCACGTCTCTCAACTTTAAATCTTCCCAACCTATCATTGCTCCAGAATTCATTGGTATCGGGTCGCATGCCTTTCCATACTGTAGGTGTGAAACTCTTCTCTTTGTCAGTGCCTTGTTCGCCAGAGCATATGTTACCTGGCGGACTTCTCTCTGCTGCCATACTTCCCCTTGGAGACAAAATGCCACTGGCAGAAGACTTGCCCGGGACCGTTGTCGGAGCTTGGAATGCATCTGCTTTTTCTTTCTTAAAGCTCCAATCTCTTCGCTGGGCTTGGTAGCTGGGACCATCCCAATCACGAATGGCTTTACCAAACGTATCACCACCGTAACTTGAAACAGTAGCGGCACTGGGTCTCCTTGCTTCTTTCGTCCACGACAGAAGCCATTTTGCGCCACCTTCATCAGTAACTGATGGTCGACGATCATTGGAACCTGAGGCGAGATTGGAACTTCCAACGATATCGCCCAGTGCGCTAGGGTCCATGCCAGTGATACCCCTCTGCATCTGGGCCCAATCAAGGTCGAAATCACCCATGGGTGTTTCCACCGCATCAAGAGTAAGCTCTGAAGTTTGCCGCGTGGTATCTTTGGAGCTGGAAAGAGAAGCTGGGATGTTGAGATCCTTCACGATATCCCTCGACATTTCTTTAGGTGTGTTCCTCTCCTCCAACAGCCTCCAATCACCATCACTACCTGGGACTGATACGGGGGTAGGTTGCGATTGGTATCCCATGACCGACTGGCCAGAAGGTGTGGGTCGAATAAGGCCAAGCTTGACGAAGTCATCATCCAAACTTCGACTTGGTCGACGAAGGGTTGCCAAGCTTTCCTCTCTCTTTCTGCCTGAAAATATCGAGGAATCATCGACTGGGGGTGTCCCAGGGATTGCTATCGGAATACTCCCCCTTCTTTCCGTGTAGCTAAAACCGCTCCTGATGCTACCAGAACCATTGCTAGCACCCACATAGAAGTCGCGGTCCCAATCGCGTGTCACAACGCTGCCTTCGTAATGTGTAGAGCCAATTTCAATATTCACCCCCTCTTCGTCGTAGTAGTCGTAATCGGAATCGCCGAACTCCTCATCTGAGCTGAATTCGACTACTGTGTTACTCGCAGTTCCTGTTCCAACGGAATCTGGTCCGCGTGAGTTAATCGTGTGGGGAAGAGATGGATGGCCATGATGATCATCATAATCTGAATCGGCGATCACAGATTGCTCGGCAGATGTTTGATTAGTAGAACTCGAATTCTGGCTTGCACGAGATCTAGAACGCAAGTAATCGCCTCCCGTGCTAGAAAGGGATGTTACAGATGCAGAAGCTGATGAGGATCCTGCACGAGAACTAGCATCTGACTCTACCGTGGGGCGACCATTATCACCATCGCTCTGAGTCCTATTTTCACTCAATGAATGAGCATTCTGAGACGCATGGTGTGTTGAAACACCGCGCCGTTGATTGTTCTGCTCGTATACAACAACGGATGGTCGAGGAGTAATGTCAGATGGTCCAAAGCGCAGATCTTCACCAATGCTATCCCCATCTCCATGAACCGATGAAAGAGGATGAATAGGACGAGATGTAGATTGCTGAGGTTGGGCAGACCCAAAAGAAAATGAATGCAAGGAGTTGTAAGTGTACAGGTCGCCGGAAATAGCGTCCGGTAGTTGCAGAGTTTGCTCAACAGTGGGAGGTTGCATTATGACTCGGGGCGATCGATGATTCGGCTTTGCCTGCTGTGAATATTCTGATGGCCTTCATAATGCGAATTAGTTGGGCATCTCAATGATTATCTAGAATTCAGATGGCATACGTTTTACCCTTGGATCCAGAAGACTCACGAAACGCACTCTGCTGCCAAACGATCTCGTAAGAAACGGATGTATTTCCCAATAATGGATGACTGACTGTAGGAGAGATGTCTTCGGATATAGAAAGCGAAGATTGGGAAGTATGAGGATCGACAGTATTCAAGAGAGAGAAAGGGTGTCTAGGGCTCGAGTTTGGGGGCAATGTTGGACGGTGAGTAGGCAGAGGAAGTTGCTGGTCTGGCTCAGATTTGGCTGGGGTATACGGCTCCTGACGAGAACGACGCTTAGACCAAAGCATCTGCGAGAATCAAAAGCCTCGTATACACGGCTGATGATAGGTACGAGGGTATTGACGTCGAGAGCAATGGCGACGTTGACGCGACTTGTAGTTTGTAGAAACCGTAGTCAATTGGATTCTATCCAAGAACAAGGGCCAAGGCTCTAATATGCACGTGGACTTGCGGCAATCAATTTCCACGTGCCAGACACAACATGTCAACAACTTGAAATTCCGTGAGCACAGAGCGCAGTCAACTCTCAACACAGCCAACAGTGATAAAATAGAGATGCAGGTATGTAGGGTACAAAAGGGATTGTGGGTGATATCAAGAGATCTATGTAATGCAAAGCAGATAAGCAAGACCATCGTAATGAAATGCAAGATTATTAGCGCTAGGAATTGCTTCCGCGTTTTAGCCTCAACATCTGTGCTATGGATATACGATGAGAAGATTGAGCGTCCTGGTTTTCATGCATTGCCTCCGCATATCTAAAGAGCCTTGAGACAGGGCTATCTCGTTGAGACGTCACTTACAAGAGTTTGTATCGGACTAGCTCTTCCTCCATTTCTTCATTCCGTAATCGAGACTTGACAAGTTCATTCTGTAGGCATTCATCATCAGTTTCTTCACATCTTCATGCCGAGAGCAGAGGTATGCGCACTAATAGATCGACATGTTCTGTATTGAGCTGTGCGAGACTGTTTTCGAGTGTTTTGCTGATGATAGATTGCGGATAAGAAACAGTTGGATGGTATAAGAAGGTGCAGAACATACACTTGAGAAGATAGCGCGCGATTTGTCGTTCGAAGTTCATCCATTTCAGTCAAATGTTTGTTTGTCTCCCGCTGAAAAGAGATTATTGACATTGCTTGTAATGAGAGGCAAACATACCACTTGATCTTCGTATTCGTGTCGGTACGAGTCGAGCATGAAGGGAGTAATGTGTAGAGCGACTGCGTCTTGAACGAACGCGTCTACATCGTAAGTCACTTTCTCTTCGTTCTGATCCTCTGATGGCAACTGTGTCGTAGATCGTGCGAGTGAGAGGATGTCGGATATATCAGGGAAATGACTCGCCTTGTATTTGTCAAACAATCGGGTATTGAGAAAGCCCAGGATCTCGTCAAATTTAAGAGCTAGAAGTTCTTCCTCGTTTTTCTTGAGGAGCATTATGCTGAATCCAAAAATAGCTTCAATGCCACTCGCAAGGCAGTTGTCATATATTCGGAAGACAACAGGAAGCGGAAATCTAAGCGGTAATCAATCGTTACATGATTCAGCATTTCAAAGCAAGAGGCGTACCGATAGCTAAACAGGGTAAGGAACCATTGTGAG
This sequence comes from Termitomyces sp. K1Ac, assembly GCA_017657355.1. NCBI lineage: Eukaryota > Fungi > Basidiomycota > Agaricomycetes > Agaricales > Lyophyllaceae > Termitomyces > Termitomyces sp. K1Ac. The sequence goes on along the minus strand of JAGGAS010018858.1, from coordinate 11,753 downwards.
CAAAACATACTCGACTTGATTCCTTGGCGTAAGAAATGTACGTGGAGGACAGGTAGAAGTTCTTCAATTAAACGATCAAACTAGAGAAATCATTAGGATTGCATCTATTGATCGCAAAGTGAGTCATGGCTCATACCTGAAACTGAAGACGATAGGCTCAGTAAAAAAATTGTTGATAGAGATTACACTTTTGGACTCACAAGTCGTAGCTGTAACTTCGGCATCTCTGGTAGGAAGTGACCACGTAGATCGTACACGTGCATCAACCGAACGAGTAGAGAAAAAGCTTCCTCGTCTGGCATCTATTGTCGTCGAAGTCAGTTTGGTGGCAGTCTGGAGTTTCAGGGATGCTTACGTTTAATAATAGTATTGCAACAACGAATGGAAGGCCTTGACAATATCCCACCTGTGGATCATAACTTGTAGAACCCATTAGTAGGCGTCTCATTGATACAGTCCTGATTGTTTACAGAGAATAAGCTTTGAGAACATTAAACAAGTTCTCCTGGCCGATGCCTTGCCCGTCATTGAAGAAGTCATGATGCGGAAACGTCCTTATGGAGTCATAGGATGAGCGAAGGAACTCCTTGTGGCCAAGTAAACAGGTACCTTCCAAGATCTCGAGTTATAGATTTTTCGTGTGTGCTCGGTTCCTTCAGAAACTTTAAATATTCATTCTCAAGATCTGGGTCCTTCGAGGCGGCCCTGAAACACAAATGAGACGCAAAGTCCTGCGATATAAAAGCTCTTACATATGCTGCCACATCATTCCTCGTAGAGTATCTGGAATTCCCCTTGCAATAGCTGATGCCAACTCTTCTGGGCGTTCAGCCGCAAATCCCTGATAATCTTATCCACCGAACGGTAAATCTCAGATATGTAAGATGAAGCAGACATGTTTCTTAGTTACCAGAGATTACTGCGCCCCAGAAATCTGTGGAAGAGTCCATGTCAATAGACTTTGTTGGAGAGTAATACGCGTGACGCACCCCAATCAATGGTCATATGAGTCGCAGTCGGTTCAGTAGAAGTCATCTCTTCTTCTTTATGTAGGCGAGCGAACTCTTCCTGCAGCTTCTGCTGGCCATCCACACTCCCTCGCTGTGAGAAGCGATGCTCATCCTGAATACGAGAGACGATGAAGGGGAGGTTGTTGCCTGAACGGATCGTAGTAGTCGAAGCTGATTTCTTGTGCCCAGTCTTCGCTGGTGTTGCATTCAAAACAGCTGTCTGGGGCGTGGGTGGTCGTGCGGTCTCCGGAGACTCAACATCATTAGGTGCTGTCTCTTGGTCTGGACTAGGATCTCTTGTCAAGGACACTGCAGAAAATCTCGCGTCATCATCAAGAGCTATGTCGTTGAATTCGGTGTCAGTGGGAGAAGTGATCGTCTCAACTTCACGATCCTTCGCTGCGAAATCGGTTACGTTAGGTGAGCGCAAGGAGTCCAATGGATCGCTCTTGGGCAGAGTCATAGGAGAAGGATTCGCCGCAGCCATTCTTTAGAAGGGATCATGGATTGTAGGGGTTTGTACGTTACTTGACGTCGCGTTACAACGAGGAAAATCACACATAAAAAGCCATTTCTGATTTCATCGTCGACCATGGCACGTGGGGGCTGTTTGTGGAAAAGTGTGGAATAAATTAATGATAAATTATGTAGATGCAAGCTGAGGGGACAGCAACTAATCTGCTCCTTTTGATACATTCTAGCTATCATAGTCCTCAGTGTCTGATGAATTCCTTCGAGCACAATGATCGAAATCATCAGAGTTTTGGAATAAGTTTTCGAGTTCAAGCAAGCAGTTGCCTTCTTTCCACTTCTCGGAACGCTCATGGGCACGCACAATTTTCCAACCGAGATAAGATGAACAGGATGAGCAAGATATCTCCTGCATCGTGTGCGCGCCTGTTGCCATGAGCTGAACACCTGGGCGAGACAACTTGACGTTGTAACTGGAGATGAGTTGAGCACATATCATAACGGGGCATCAATAGGTTATGGACGTACGTCTCCGTAAAAAGAGAGGCTTTGCCGGAGAAGCCTCTGAACATGCGAGAATTTGGCGGATACTAGAGCACGTCGGTGAGTGGATCGTCGAGGAAGCGACAACCAACTCACGGCAGACAGAGGGAGCAGTACGTGACTGGATGTTATGCACGTCTTGCATCGTTTACAAACAAGCGGACGCGGGACTACGGGCAAGGGGCGCGATGTCGAGCGCGGAGAGCGGAGAGAGGTTCTCAGTGACGGAGAGAAGGGCACAGGTGGTAGACGACGGGGGACAGGATCTTGTTGGACGGCAAGTCCATCGATATCGTAATAATCAGACATGGGTACGTAGGCGTGTTTAGCACAATTGTTGAGAATGGTAGCGTGATTTATACTTGTGGTCCGTGATACATATCAAACCATCAGAAAGTCTAGTAGTACTAGTATTGGTGTAGGCCCAAGGAGATCTCATCGGTGCATCATAACGACCAAACGTGAGTCAATTTCTTTCGTTATGATCTTTCCCGACAACACAGCTAGGCATGAGCAGAAAACATGGAGAGTCAACTTGGTCAAGTTACACAAAAGGGTCGGGGTCAGACGGTCACGGTGGCGCGGAGTTCAAGTCGCCTATTTGTTTGGCTGTGCAGTTGATCCTCTCCGATGATCCTCATCTGCACAGGTCGCAATGTCCTCCTTCCGGACATCCCCTCTCCTGTTCCTGCAACTTTCACCGTCGACCTTGATACAGGAAAAATCACACACATAGATCGTGGTTATCGGCCCTCTGATCCTCGTGCTGATAACCCCACTGTTCAATGGATTGATGCTGGCAATAAATTTATCCTCCCTGGTCTTGTCGAGTGTGTTTCTGCAGAATCGCTTTAACGGACATCTCATGATCATCGTATCCGATTAGTGCCCATGTCCATCTGAATGAGCCTGGTCGCACTGATTGGGAAGGTTTTCGCACTGGGACTCTCGCTGCCATGTCTGGGGGAGTCACTACTGTCGTTGACATGCCGCTCAATTCGATTCCCCCAACAACTACCGTGGAGTACTTGGAACTAAAGCGAAAAGCCGCGCGACATCAGTGTTACTCTGATGTTGCTTTCTGGGGTGGTGTCATCCCAGGCAATCAGGTTGGTTTATCCATCAATGACGCAGACTGTACGACCAAAAATTCACAGGGAGATCTCAAACCTCTTCTATCCGCAGGTATCAAAGGCTTCAAGTGTTTTCTGATAGAAAGTGGTGTTGATGTAAGTGCGTGGCGAAGGACTACATATTTCCCAGGACTACAATTAATCACAGGAATTCCCTTGTGTTTCAAAGGATGATCTTGAGCTGTCCATGAGCGAACTACAGGCATGTATTTGTATCCTTATGTTCGCAACATTCAAGTTCATCCCGACTGATCGTCAGAATACTTCTACTGTTCTTTTATTCCACGCTGAAATTGGTTCAGCTGGAGCTTCTCATAACTCTGATGTTAGGTTATATTCGACCTTTCTAAACTCACGACCCCAGAAGCTCGAGACAGATGCCATATCCCTCATCACATCTCTCCAGGAAAGACATCCTGCATTGCGATGCCATATCGTTCATCTGTCTGCTTCGTCAGCTTTGCCTCTTATCCGATCTGCCAGGACAGCTGGGCTCAACTTGACGGTGGAAACTTGTTTCCACTATCTCTGTCTTTCTGCCGCTGAAATCCCTAACGGACACCCTGAGTTTAAATGTTGTCCTCCGGTTCGGGATGCTACCAATCAGGATTTGTTGTGGGATGGTCTCAAAGAGGGCCTAATCGACTTTGTAGTGTCGGACCACAGTCCATGTGTTGCTGAGCTGAAGCGGCTTGATGAAGGCGATATCATGGGTGCCTGGGGTGGGATCAGCACATTGGGGTTAGGCTTGAGCCTTCTCTGGACTGAAGGTCAGCGCAGGGGTGTCTCAATTGCTCAAATCGTTGAATGGACGAGTTTAAAAACTGCTGAACATGCTGGTCTTGGACATTTGAAAGGTCAGCTCAAGGTCGGCCTTGATGGAGACTTCGTTATCTGGGATCCTGACGTAGAATTCACGGTAAGGAACCTCGATGTTTGTGACCCCATGACATTAATCTATCATTCCACATAGGTCACAAGAGATTCTCTGAACTTCAAGAACAAGATATCGCCGTATGTTGGAATGACGCTCCGAGGTCAAGTGGAGAAGACATACTTGCGAGGAGTGTTGATCTATGACGTAGCCACTGGGCAGGAGTCGACACCGATTGGACAGTTGTTGTGAACTTATGCAGTTATGTATTGCTATCAGAGATACCTGACGTAAAGTGTGTTCGCCCAAGCATCGCCACATCGCCACATCCGTTTCTTACGTCGTTAACCTAGTTGCGAGGGAGATATTCATGCGAGTCTGTGCTTTTCGGTCGTCTGTGGTCACTTACTTGTGTGATACAGACGAGCACAAAAGGGGCATACCAGTCTGTTGGTAATAGATGAGATCTCATCAGTCCTAGTAAATATTGGAATAGATGACAGATGTGACCGGCCTCGAGGCA
>JAGGAS010018857.1:0-10438 GCA_017657355.1 Termitomyces sp. K1Ac | reverse complement strand
TAATACAAGTTGGGGGCAACTGCCCCATTGTACCTTATCTAGGCGACGACTCCTGGACCAAACAGCGACCGAATATCCAGTATGTAATCTACATATTGCCGAATGTTGGATCCACATCACCCACGTCCGACGTCCCGGTCAAGCGGTCAAGGGTCGCCATGGATCATGGTGACCATGAACAGCAGAATCTGCTGGCACCTACTCCAGAGGGCCTTGGTTCAGTCAAAGTCTTTCCTTTGATACCCTCTCTGAAGAAAGATGTCACTGTATGTTTTTCGGACAATACTGTCGTTCTCCGATTCTTCTTCTGACAAGACTTTCCTCAGACAACAATCGGCGAGTATAGCTCTTTTCTCGTCCTATCTGATCACTGCTAACTTTATCTTCCAGACAGTGCTCTGAGCTGGGAGTAGGTACACGTCCATCAGCCTGGACGGGCATACTTATGGCTTGACCTTGTGGCAGACAGCTTACAGCATCAGACATCAACTTCAGCATAGTCCGCCCGATCGTACAAAAGTATGCGCGTCTCAAAAATATGGCAGTTGTGTACGCGTGCCTCGTTGTGCGATCGTATTTTCTCTCGGAATGCGAGCGAGACCTCGCCAACGCGGGCGTCATGTTCTCGCGGGCGACCCTCTGCGAGATTCTTGCCATGAAACTCCTCAGCCGCTTCGCGTCTAATCATATACAACTTGTTGCCGTCCTGACGACGCGATGGAACCCTCTGGCCGGAGCAACTTCGGAGATAGTAGACCAGGTCAGCTTGGCTGTGGGTGGGGATGAATGCGAATTGCAATCTGCGCAGAGTGCTCTAGAGGTGAGGTTATTCTCTACCTACCATCCATTCCACGAATAATATGGGAGGAATAGATGGCCATTTCAACTAGCGCAAAAGCCTTTCTCGCATCGCCTGTGTCTCAAAAGGTTGTCAATGACGTGTATTATGGAAGGATTGTCCTCACAATGTTCGCACACCGGTCGATATTGGCAGACAACTACAAGTTTCGCGCCATTGAACTCTATGACGCTCGAAAGTCGCCTTTCCTGGATCACTATCGGTACGACAGTCACGTAATTCTACTATTACATGTTTCTCAATAATTGTCAAGGTTACGAGTGCCATTTTATCGTGCCATGTTCGAGTTTCTGAACTTTGCCCTCCTGCTTATTATTTTTGTACTATGCGTTTTAAGTACGTTTACTCGTGCACTTGTCAAGTGCTCGCTTACAAGAACCTTTGTCTTGTCAGCCCGAAATTCTTCGAGGGTTACTTTCTGGGAAGTGATCTTCATTATCTTCGCTACGGCTTTCACTCTGGAGGAGTATACTGCCGCCACAGATCATGGGTGGATTAGTGAGCATTCATTTCATGCCTGAATACTCACAAATAATATCCGAGCTCACAAGTTTATATTGCCAATGTAAATTTGTTCCCCTTTCTTACTCAGAGGATCTGGATTGAAAAATTCTTAGTTGTGGAATGTCTTTGATTTCTCTTTTATTGCAATTTTCCTGGCGTATGTCGTGCTCAGGATCAAAGGAATTCAGCATGGCGACAGTAGGCTAGTCTCCTTCCTGCTCCTGACATCCTTCTAATACTCTTTCAGCCGTTACCTCAGATCTGGCATTTGATGTTTTGTCTTGTGGTGCCTGCATACTATTTCCAAGGTAACACACCCATTTGGTGTTGTCACAGTTCTAACAAATTTCTAGATTGGCGTTCTTTGCAATCTCAAATAATGTTGTGATACTGTAAATGTCATGCGTCCTTGAATACACCTGGAATCAAGCTCATGATGAGCACAGATCTTTGCGTGGAATGGTGTCACAATTTGTCTTCTTCATCGGTATCGCATCTATATGTTTCTCAGGCCTGCTGTTCGCTTTATGGACCCTCTGTGAGTGTTCTTCTTACCTTCCGTTCGAGGAGATATTGATGGGTTGCCCGATTACACATAGCCCAAAGCGAGCCTGTACCTCGCTCAATGCAGTCCATCGCGTGGTTGATGACTCAGATCTGGTTTGGCAACACATCCCTTAGCTTCCACGACGCATCAAGCTTTCATCCTGTCTTTGGACCAATTTTGATGATTATTTTTGCGGCATTATCTAATACACTTTTGCTGACGAGTGAGTGACAGTTTTCCACTCTACTCTTCCTCCAGAGACTCGGCCCTTATATGGCCCATCACAGTTTTGATATCTTTGCTGTCAAACACGGTTGCCGCAATTCAAGAGGTAAGATGTTTCCGAATCTGCATATTGAGTGCTCAACATATCCGCGGTGTATAGAATGCTACTCAAGAGGTATGTTGGGTGAATAAATCCACTGCAGCGCTTGTTTTATCTGTTTGTTTTTCAGTACCTGTTTCAGTTTTCCATTGCAACTATGGAAGGGTAAGTTGAGCTTTTGATGTGTTGCACAATGCTGACTACTGCCCGCTACAGTGTCAAGCCAGACGCTCTCTTCTCATATCGACCGCCATTCAACATCCTTGCATTTTTGCTTCTCAAACCTGCCACATACATTCTATCCCCTCGTGCTTTGCATAGTTTCAACGTCTTCCTCATCAAGTTGACAAGTCTTCCGATTCTCATATTGATAGGTGTCTACGAACGCTACTTTGCCGTTGGCATGAAGTTTGCCGGGACACGCAAGGAAGCCGCACAATCATTTTTCAATAGTCTTCCCCGCCACATCAAGCATATGCCTCTCGTTGAGGCGCTGGTGGGTTCCTCGTCTAACGACATCTTTGATGCTATCTTCGACGTCGAGATAAACAGCGAGTTAGATCCTTTTGAGGACACAGAAGACGACTACCCCATGCTTCGGTCCTTCCATTCTCGGGAGAATGTCAGTTTAGTTGTACCCGGTACCCCGCCAACTCGCCGTAGGCATCTCACCTCGGGTGCGAGCTCGTCATCCGTTCACGGGTCGCCAAGAACCAAGCCTAATCTGAATCTACCATCCGATCCTTTCCTGTTGGATACAGAAGTTGGGGCCTTGGCCTCAATGAGCGAGAATAATAAGAGCCCGCTTGCGAGGTTGTTCGGTTCGCGGATGCCGGCAGCTGAACCACCGGTTGCAACTGCGAGAGTAGAGACTACTCTCAAGCGGATTGAGAATATGATAGAGGATATACAGTCGTTACCGGTGCAGAAACTCAAGGAGGAAATGAAGGATTTGCAGGTGTGTATCTGTTTTTTATTCATTGAGAATACTGAGTTGTGATTGAATAGCAACGGCAAGCTCGGATTGAAAACCTTCTTTTGGTCCTCACAAGGGGTATGAGGAATGAAACTTCTGGCTCTGGCATGCCTCGTAGACACGATACCTTTGCATGAACAGGCTTGATAGGACGAGGAATCGGATTTTTGTTCTCTGGTGTATGTGTATGCTCATCATTCTTTGCATGTTTCTTGTTGTAGAATATATTTATATTTTTGTCATGTCGATACTAGGACTTCCGACTTTAAGTACTAACACGCGTCGACAACGCGTCTCACGATGAAGACTCACGTATATACTCAGAGGTTGAAACAAACAACAATACACAATCGCGTACACTCATCTAAAGAGTTGTCGAGTACTCAACTTCAAAGTTGGCAAGGATAGTTTGAGGATAGTGCAGCGAGAACGACCTTTCTCCAAGTATGTTCTCAATCACTGGAGTTCGCTCAGGACTGACTGTTTCTCTTTGTCAAAATCATCACAGTTTACTTGACAAGATGCCACCATCTACCCCTTCCAGCCAACAATATGCTGTTCCAAGCATGCCACACCTCTCACCAGCTACTTCTCGACATCGTAGCTCAATTGGCTCTTCATTCTCGTTTGGACCCCAACATCTTGTCGATTCATATCTTGATGGCAACACAAGCACAGTCTCCAATCCACTGGATCCGAATCGGTCGGTGCTTCCTGCGTCACCGAGGTCTTCGCCACGCCGACATAGAAGAGCAAAGGAGAGTATGAGCAGGCAACATCCTCTTGCAAACGACACCACCGATGTCTTTCAAGAAATCGAGGATGATGTCGATGACGAAGATGAGTACGAGTGGGGAATGGTAGATCGAATGCGACTCTGGCGACACGACGCGTTGATGCAGCATTTATATGAGACTGCTGCTTTTTGGGGTGATAAGATTGTCAGTTGGACAAGTATGTCGCGCCATATTCCCCAAATCCCCCTGCTAACTACCTTTCATAGACGACCCGAACGATGCCTTTTGGCTAGCGCAAACATATTTTATGACTCACCAGTATTCGCGAGCCGAACGCCTCCTGACCCGACCGTTTTCTACGGCACCACCAAATCGCCCTGCATCACCACCGCCGGCTAATGGACATTTGTTCTCATCCGCGAAAGGCAAGGGACGTGAACAAGACTCTCCCCCACCATTAACTTCGTTACCTCGACTTCCCATGGGTCCAGGGGCAATGGTAGAGGTACCAGAGGAAATGCAGGAGCGAGTTTCGAGACTGGTAGATATGAGCGTAGCATGTCGATATCTGGCTGCTCAATGTCAAGTGAGTGTATGGCAAACTTATCAAATACTGCATCTTGAACATTCTTAGGTTCGGCAAGGTAACTGGGCTGAAGCTACCGAAATGCTTGGAGAAGCAAATCCTTTTCGAGACTCTGGTCTGTTCTCTGTACAGTGTGATTTTGCGCGAAGCTTACAACAATCTGCAGGGAGAAGTGGACCATCTATACCTAACGTTGATGGAGGGATCAAGGTATTTACTTCTTTGTCTAGTACTCGTGAGTTGTGGCGGACTCAGATGGAGTCAAGGTTGAAGCCTCGATGTGTCATCTACGTGGTATTCTAATGCTCAAACTCAATCGAGGTGATCAAGCGAAAGAGTGCTTTATGGAGGCATTGGCTCTTGATGTTAAATGCTACGACGCCTTTGACCAGCTGGTTACTGGTGAGATGATGACTCCCGATGAAGGTGTGCCTCACCAACTCGGAAGTTACTTATCAAAAGCTTGACACATTGATCTAGAATGGGAATTTGTCCAAGGACTAGCTTACAAACAACAGACTCCGCAGGACGCAGAGTTCGTGCAGTTGATTTATACCTGTCGATTGCGGAAATATAAGCATGCCGCTGAACACGCGATAACACGGCAACGCTTGGTGGAAGAATACGGCCTGGGCGATAATCCAGACGTGCTATATAGCTTTGCCGATGCTCTCTATGCGAATTTTAGATGGGCGGACTGTTTCGTGATCACTTCTCGGTATGTACCTCATTGTTGGCCGCTCCCTTCCTATTCAGATATTGACCGATGTCACTAGGATTTTAGGATTGGTCTCAATACACAACGCGACGATGCCATTGCATATAGCATGCATGTTCCATCTTTCGCATCTACACTCAAAACTGTTCATCCTAGCCCACGAGATGGTAGATCAGGAACCAGAAAACCCTATAAGCTGGTATGCAGTTGGGGTGTGGTACCTCAGTGGTGGTAAATGGGCGCAGGCCCGCCAGTATTTCAGGTTAGGATCTTTCTTTAGAAGTTGCTATTCACCTCCGTTAACTCCATGAAAGCAAAACATCGCTCATGGACCCTCGTTTTGGTCCTGCGTGGATCGCTTTTGCGCATACTTTCGCCCTTGAAGGAGAACATGACCACGCGGTCACTGCATACTCCACTTGCGCACGGATGTTCACTGGGTAGGTAGCTACAAGGGTGTCTGCTGGTACTAGCTGATCAATTAACAGATCTCACCTTCCGTTGATGTTTGTTGGAATGGAGAACATCATGCTCTCTAACCACGTATTGGCAGATGAAGCTCTGAATGCTGCAAACTCTATGTGCGATGGTGATCCTTTGCTCATAAATGAGATGGGTGTGATGGCATATAACCACGGCGAGTAAGTCCGTTTCTTAATCTGTCTACGACCTCTAATAAAGTCGTGCCTTTGAAAGGTTCCAGCAAGCTGCCGACCTCTTCTCGAAAGCAATCGACCTGGCGCAAGTAACACAGAGTTCGCAAAAAGCATGGGCAACAACATACCTAAACCTTGGCACATGCTACCGGAAGTTAAGGTGCGACTTTTACCTAGGACGTCATTTTTGTTTCCACTGACCAGGATCAAGACGTTTGAAAGAGGCCAAAGAGACATACCAAAAAGTGCTTGAGCTGGACTCCAGGCACTCTATGGCGCTGGGCTTCCTCGGTCTCGTGCATCATCTATTGGGAGAGCTAGATAAAGCTATTGTCAAATATCACGAGGTATCTCTATTTTTATGACTTCACAAGCAATTTCCCTTGACTGATCTACTAGGCTTTGAGCATTGACCCTATCAACCCACATGTCCTTGAACTCCTGAATCTAGCACTTGAGGCGAATATCATCAGGGGTCCTACGATCTTGGACAGCGCGGAGATCAACAAGTCCATAAAGATTCTCAGAGAAAAATACCGCCGGTTGAAGGAGCCTGAACAGAAGGGAAAGGACAAGGCCCCGCGTGACGTTCCATCGGATGTGGGACCCGACGGGGATGAGATGAATCTTGGCTGAGGATTATCATGCACTAGTCCTGTTGTGCGTGTAGCAGTCGATTTGTTATTTTACCTGGATATAGGGAACCGGTGAATACCTCCCAGGAATCTCAACGACTCCATCGACGAAAGAGTCGACCGTTCTGGAGTCATGATTGAATTCAGTTTGTAAGGCGTCTCGAACCTTCTGTAAATATGGGCTATTTTCCTTACACCGTTACTGGTAACCACTCTCTCCATGGATCCCCTGATCCACTGCAGAGTGAAATATATCATGCAGCTGAGGTAGAAGTAAGAAACAGGTCACAATTCCGCCACACCATGACGCTTACACGAAGCACCCGGATTCCGATAAGCGACGCTTACCCTGCGCTGAGCTCCTTTTGTTTGTGGCGTTTTGCTATGTCTGCCCTTCCATCCCTCGAGGAATGCCAGTTTGATGAAGATGGGAGCAGTCTATGGCGTTTCATATTGATTGCAGAGCAGATGGCTCTGATAAACCAGACTGGACACTGTACCCCGAAAAGCCGAAAAACGCCAAAAAGGACTATGACGTCGAAGCTGGAACAAGCCCTTGGTTACGTTCGAAACACACCACCCAAATACAACGATCATGTCATAGGAATTCGCGTATTGGGCTTTTTCTTGAAGGACTTTTGGGACTACCGCAACAATTGTCTAGGTTCCATGCCTTATACTCGTATATGCAAGGAGATAGCATCATGCCTTCGCCAATGCACGGGTCGAGAACTTCTCGATGAAAAGGGTTACAAAGCCATGGTAGATCTGGGACTTTTGTATCGCAACTGCTTTATTCGAGTTTGTGAGTTGGACGACTGCCAGCTTATGTTGGCCTTCCACTAAACTAAACACCATCCAGTCCGTTCTAACACAGAAAATAGATCCACGCCCCCTTCATCACATTCTTCGCGAGCCTCCTTCGATATCCACAAGGCACAGATTTTAGAAGATATAGGCAACGTTCCTCAAACGAAACCGCTTGTAAAAGCTCAGGTATGTCTCATACTAGGTACCTTTGTTGGACATCACCTCATCTATTTCAGGCACTTCTGCGTGATAATTACAAGTGTGTTCTCTGCAAAAAATACGATGCCCAATCTGTCAAGGACATACCTCGCATCGCCGAGCAATACGAGGCAGAGAATTCACGACGCAGTACCTATACGCAAGTAGCGCATATTTTTTCAGAGAGCACTCAAGATGGTGACAAGGCTAGCACTAATATTATGATCCCCTTTATCCTGCTCACCATTCTCTAGGATTATGCTTCGACAGTTTTTGCCATCTTCAAAATGTTTGGTCTCGAGGACAAAGCGAAATCACTTCACGGTCCTGGGGTTAATGGCCTCCATAATGTGTTGACTATGTCGTCTGTTCTCCATACTGTGTTTGACAACCTGGATCTCTGGTTGGAACCAATTCAAGGAAGAGTATGTACCATTTTTATCAAATTTTCCTCCGTTCAAGTTAAAGGGACCATGTAGGATAACACTTATAAAGTTGTCGTTCCGAACAAGGTCGATCGAGATGCTGAGCCTGGCCTTCTATCAGAGGTCACATTGTCTGTGGATCCCTCCCTCGCAGCAGAAGCAACCAAGCTGGGTAAGCAATTGTCCTTACCTGATCCAACTCTCCTTGCCATGCGTGCTGCGTGTTCACGCGTTGTTCATATGTCCGGAAAATTGGCTGCACCCAGACTATGTCGGATCCGTGATCATGATCACGATGACACGCAATGATTCACCCACGTTCAGCGCCTAGCTTGCTGATGACAAGATAACGACACTTGTCTCCTGTTCTCATCACCATCTCTCCGTCCCATAACCGAGTAAGTGGCATTTGTTCAATGATAAGTTACCGCTGAAGGATTATTAGACAGGATATTGAATATGGACTATATGGTCCTCGATATGAGATTGGAAGGACAAGCATGGCTAAGGTAACAGAATTATTGTACACGCCATATTATACAGAGGCTAACGGCGGAGATATGAGCATAGAATCGAGGCACGCACGATCGAATCGTGAAGAACAAAAAGGTGTTGACCAAGAGAGGTAAGAAGCAATCATAGTGAAGGCTGGAAACTATTTAGGTGAGCATAGACAAATTGGCACACAAACGCAGAAACTTACGCTAACAGTCATATTAGGCAGCCACCGTCAATCCCATTGCACGAGCTCCAGCACCAAAGCCCCCTTCCCATGCAAGGAATCTCTCGGAATTATCAATCTCCTTTGCATTCGACACAGGGAACAAGTCGTCGTCGTCCGACCATGACCGCACCAGACCCCTGGTGCGCGCCCACACAGTGATAAACAATATACGTTTCATCTTCCGGTTATGGAAGAACCAATGGGAGGACCAAAGAAGGGCACCTCTGCGCTTCAAGCGTATATGGGGGTGGGGGTACACGGAAGAGGGTGAGTCCTCATCGGAAATGTAGTGAGGCTCTTTCCGTGCAGCGGGCATCGGTATTGTGTGTACTTCGCCGTAGCTCCGAGGCCGTGCCTCGTCGATGTCATAATCGTCAAACTCAAAGGCTCCGTCGTCGTCGGAAGAGTCTTCGTCTGCGATGGATGCTAAATCGTCTTCATCGTCTGAAAGGTCGTTTGCATGCGGGTCAGATTCGATCTCGGGGGTGTAGGAGAAGACTTCGCATTCAGAGAGACCGATGACGTCGTCAATGAGGCGAAAGAGTGAAGGGTGGGTGCCGCTGACTATTGGTGGGGGCGCAAGCGGACTAGGGAGAATTTGTTGATAGGGTGAAGATGAGGTTGGTACGGAGGACGGAAAAAAATCTGCTGATGTCGGAGGGTATGAGGAGTAAGTGCGGGGGGCAGTCGTGCCTGCGCGGTGCGGGGATACGAGGGTGTTGCTGAGGGCATTAAGGACACTGGCGCCGCTTTCTTCCTTGTTGAAATGGGAAGGACGGACGTCAGAAAAATCGTAGTCGGGGAAGGCGATGTTGAGAGTTGCGATAAGGAGGTAGAGGGTCTTTCGAGATGCCTGCTTGTCAATGGGGCCGAAGGGTGTCATTTCGCTCTCGCGGTCGAGTGCGAGCCACGATGGAAGAGGAGGAGAGTGTGATACTTCGTCCTGATATGCGTGTTCGAGTGTCTTGAAGAGCTTCTTGTCGCGTTTGATGTTCTTGCAGCTGTAGGCCTCCATGCGGGTATGGACAGAGCATTCGGGCCCTTCATGTGTCAGAGTCCGCGCCAGCTGCGAAAGCGCTGCGTTCTCGATGAACTTCATGGGGAACGAGGACTGGTAGTGGTGGACAAAACGGACTTGGGGGCCAATTGTAACACCGAGTGGGGCCATTTGTTATTTGTTTGTCTACGGGGCCCTTGCTTGCCTTTTCCAGCCACTGTTTTTGCGTGGCGCTCAAACGTGCCTTGGGCAGCAAATTCCATTTCTCGCACACGTTGGATGTGAGGTGATTCCTTGAGGCACATAATGCAATGGTTTGTGTATTCGAAGCTATATACACGTTGAAAACGCACACATCAAAGTATATAATTACTACTCCTATATCTCCCACCAAGGCCGAAATACTCGAAACCATACAGCAAGAGACGATGCGTGCTGCTGTGGTGACCAAAGACCTGGAAACCGGTGGACATACTCCAGTGCAAAACAAGACAAACGACATTTTGTGATCAGCTGCGCATGTTGAGCTATGTCCATCCAAGCTTCCATTCTCGTAACATAAGGTTCATCTCTATACAATTGTACGTCATGGCCGGGTAGCTACTGGGATTGAGAATCATGCACCATGTCGGGATGAAGGTCCTACACAATAAGAAGCAATAAGAGGTAAATCCGATCGTCAGCAGCTCATACAAGTCAGCAGGAAATTGATAAACTCCGCGACCCCCAAATTATGATATA
>JAGGAS010018856.1:0-12327 GCA_017657355.1 Termitomyces sp. K1Ac | reverse complement strand
ATAATGACTTCACATCCTTCCGCGCCAGGCTTTGAACCTAATTTTTCCTCAGATTACTCCGTGGTCCTGGACCATCGACTTGCCGATGTTTTCACTGTTATCGGGACATCCGCAGGGCATGAGCGTGTCACCAGACTTTCAGGAATGTGTTCCGGTTTTGAACTTCTCGACGCCAACACCGTTGGTATCGATCAAGCGCGGTCTCTCAAAGACGTCAGCGTCCGTTCGGCTGTCTCAGCAGAAAATGGGGACACTTCAGCCCGACTACTACCGCGACAGTCCTTCATCATACAAGAAACCGTTCCAGTAATTTTCGGGCTCTTCAGTACCCAAGTATCTCTTGCTGGCACTCTTACTTGGGACGAAGAGTCCAAAATCGCCTTGTACGAGACCAAGACGACGTCCGGAGTGGAGGTTTTGGTTTGGAAACTAAGGGTTTTCGAGAGGATAGAGGAGAACAAAACAAAGGTTACGGAGACTATACAGGGAAGATGTCCTATCTGGGTGAAATACACTGTACAAAGCCAGACGCGTAGCGGTCATAGGTGAGTTTTCTCTCCTTCCCCACGTCGTGTTGAGGTTGAAGGGCTTTCACTACTAGAGCACACATGGACGCCTATCACACATTGTTCTAAACTCAATTAACGCTACCTCCTAGTGAAGGTCTTGTAATGGACGCCGGGTACACTGCCATAAGCCCGGTCGACTTCGCTGGTCGTCATTTACCCAACGAATTCGAGGTCGAGGGCAGTTCTTGCAGGGACAAGTTCAAATATACATTGAAACTCATGGGAATTCGTGGGTGCCTAGTATGTAATGTCAAGCTTTTTTATAAAGGACAACCGCTCATTGTGACTGTCAATGACACCTACCTGAACGAAACAATACTACTGAGATACCCATACTATTCGTCCAAATGCCGTCTCTGGCATCTACTATCCTACTAGTCGACGTGGGAAGAGAAGGCTGGTAACCGTGAGTATTTCCAAGATATTTAATACTGTCTTTGAACAGTCATAATATGGTTTGTCTTCTCCTTTTCGGCCACATTCAGAAGCCTTAATTGTGATCACTGGCATGATGACTGGATTTACACTCAGAGTTCAATGCTTTGTCCATCACAAAGTATTCTACAATATCTTCAGAAGGCCCGGCTTCCGACATATCCTTGGCAGTTCTCTCGTTTTAAGTTCCTTATCGCTGGCCACTCGTGACTTAGTTTTTGTTCACTCGGGACTTCCTCTTTACTCACGTTTCACAAGCCCATATGCATCTAGTTATTTTTAATCTTTCACTATAAATATGAAGTCTAACCTGCTTACATCCCCACGATATCTACGCATGGATCCAAAGTCTGAGACGGACGACAAGGGCTCGGCTCAGATTTCGCCGGCTTCCTCGCCAGATCCCCCTCAAGACGAGAAGAACGAACCGCCACCTCCGTACCCTGATCTTGTCTTCGAAGAATACCTTCACTACGCTGCCATCCAACGACAATTTGAAGATATAGGGACCGATGTCAAACCGACAAATCGCTGGATAGCTCAATTTTCTGACCACAAAGGGGCCAACGTCAATATTAAAGTGGGCGATGTCACTAACGATCCTAGTGTTATTGAAGATTCGGAGCGAGTCAACGCATTGCGAGCACTTAGAACAGCCCACTGGGCTTCTGTTTTCTTCCTGATCACAACGGATATCTTTGGGCCCTTCAATGCTCCGTTTGCCATATCTCAAGTCGGCTGGGTCCCAGGTAGGCGTGTGTTTGCCTCGCGTGGAACTCATGTGAACAACGAATTCTTCATTTCGCAGGTGTTTTGTTGTACTTTTTTAGTCAGCCGATGTTATTCTTTTTGACATACCATGCCTGTACTAATGATATTTTCCAGTGGGTTTGGCGGCATTGTACTGCGGATTGATCTTGTGGCGCCTCTTCGTTCGATTGGATTCCCTCAAGTATCCTCTAAAGACTTATGGGGATATAGCTGAACGTATCTTCGGTAAAACCGCTCGTCACGTTTGTACAGTCCTACAGACCCTCCAACTAATCATCAACGTAAGTATCGCATAGATCTTCTGGCGCGTTTGTTCGACGCATAGATTGCGTAGGTTGGGACAATCTGTTTGAGCAATGGCCAGGCTCTTTCTCAGATAAGCAAAAACCATGTATGTCAATCGTCAGTAATTTGTGTTCATTTTGCTCAAACTGAGGTCATGCATAGCTTTGTTTTGCCATCTGTATCGTAATCTGGGCATTTGTGGGCATGGTTATTGGTCAAATTCGCACTCTCAAGGTGAGTGATAGATAGGTCGTCGATGATAATATTCTGAGGTTTATGGGATCGGCTAGAGCTATGGATGGCTGGCTAATAGTGCTGTGTGGTATGTGTTATATCAATATCCATCTTCTTCTCTGAAAATATGTCTCACTGCTGATATAGGATTAACCTGCTCATTATCTTCATCTCCATGGGCGTTGTCGCTCATAGTCCGCCAAACTTCGAAGCAGCTTCGAGAGCTTTCGGTATCGACCAAGGACCTGTCGAGACTCATGCATTTGTATCCTTACCATTGTTCAGTCGAGTAGGTTGACCGTTGTTCGATTTACTATTTCCCAAACATCCTAATGAATTGCTGCAAAACAGGTGAACGGTATAATGAACATGGTCAGACTTTCACAAGTATGCATTCGCCGTTTGATATTTTATCTGTCTCTTACAGGTCTTCGCCTATGGCGGTGCTATGATTTTCCCTGAGATCGTGAGTATTCTATTGCCAACCCTGACAGAGCTTACGCTCCCACAAAGATGGCCGAGATGAAGCGCCCGATGGACTTTTGGAAAGGAATGGTATTCAGATTTACTCTTCGCAGATGTAGCTCATGGCTGATACGGTGAAGGCGTTGGCCCAGGCAGTGATCTTTGTCTTCTACATGCTCTACGGAGTATTTGTCTATGTTAGTCAACGTCACCAGCAAAAGTTGATGTTTCCTTTCCTTCCTCACCGATTATCTTAGGCCTTCCAAGGCCAGTTTACTCTCCCCCTTGCATACCAAGGTATTAGCTCCTTTGCCTGGCAAACTGTTGGCAAGTTTCAGTCTTCTAACATTGCATACTTTTATAACATCTGTGATAGGTAATGTCCTGTCTCTCGTAACGGGATCTATCGCTGCGGGATTATACGGGAACATTGGTATCAGTTGAGTACCTATGAAATATAGATTGTGTCAATACTTTGCTTACTTGCCATCAGAGGTCGTTTATATCAACATCGTGGAAGAATGGTTTAATGGTCCTCGTCTAATGTCCCGAAAGGGTCGATACCTATGGACAGGTAGGTTGACTTAAATTCAATATCCTTCATCACTGACTTTTGCCCAGTAATGGTATTGTTGTACTGGGCATTAGGTTGGTCGTTTGATTTAACCTATCCGTAATAATCTGGTAGTCTTCATCAGCTATCTGCAGCTTTTGTCATCGGCTCTGCTATCCCTCAGGTCCAGACAATCTCAGGGCTCATAGCAGCAATTGCGATAATGCAATTCACTTATTCCTTCCCCCTTTTGTTGAGGGTTGGATACGATGTCATTACTGACGCGATGGCATTTGACCAACCATATGTTCCTGGCAAAGGGAGCAGCGGACGTATTGATAGTTGGCAGAATTGGTCTCGTTGGCGTCGAGTAAGTTACCTCAGAATCTATTGCACTCATGTTCATGTTTTATATATGTATGGCCGGACTACCCGGCCCGGCTATGATTTGTAACTTTTCGTGGATCAGCACCTCTTTTTCAATCAAGTACATACTTTCTGGAACAAATCTACTTTCATGCTTTTCTATGTCTGCACGCAAGAGGAGGAGAAGCGATATTGAAACTCCCGCAGAGGAATGTTTTGAAGAAATCATCTCGGAAATAGACCTCGAAATTGCCCTCAGACATCGAGTGGCAGAGACGATTCAGTCTAGAATTTCTTGGGCTCTTATTCTGCAAGACTCGTTGAAGAAAGGTCAACTATCGTGATATACTAACAAGGATTAGTACTGAAATATAACTTCCATCAGGTAGTAGCGGTTCTACAACTTCGTTTAAGGATGTGGCATTGGACGTAGCTTCTACGATTGAGGCACCTCTGGATCTCCTTTTCGAACGTGAAGTCACACACACTGTTCAATCAGTACCTGCGCACACAGCAAGACCCCCACGACCTCCACCCAGACAGAAACCCCTTCGGAACCCCAATGGGAAGTTTCTGTATATACGTTCCTCCGATCTACATCCTCCATACGATGAAAACCATGTCCAGATCTATCTTTTGCGGTGCCCGGAATGCCTTCGACAATCGTTCACATCTCTACAAGGCCTACTGAATCACGCACGAATCACCCACGGTACGGAGTGGGGCACGCATGACGAATGTGTGAGGGCTTGTGCAGTAGTGGATCCGGACCTAGATGTTGAAATGGGAATTGAGGTTGGCTTAGGACCTAACGGCATACTACCTGGGATCAGAAGCCTATTTCAAATGGCGGTTGGCGTTCATCAAGCGAGCGAGTTGATGACTAGTCGGGATGTTGAAGCAGTAGCCGGAGAATCGCGCGTCGAAATCCATTCTCAAAGTTCGAACCTCACCAAAACACTCGGTTTACATGAAGACACTCCTGCACTTGCTCCATTTCTAGGCAAGGAAACCGTCCGACGAAGCATCAAGATTTGGGGGAATGAAGATGATTTGGTCGACATTGACAGCTTTGATGACCATGGTAACTCGGATGGCGTGCAAACATCATCAGATGCGAAGGTCTCTCCCAGTGGTTTGCGTCGTTCTTGGAGGATGCATTATACGCACCGGAATGATTTTGAACCAGAAAGGGAGGAAGAGACAATGCAAGAATCCATCATAAATACCAACCTGTCAATCTTCCGAGAAACAAGTCATTCTGAAGCGGACAAGTCTGAAGAAAGTGTTCATGATGCGGAGGGTCTACAGAACCACTTTGTGGGATCGTCAGGAAGCAGGTTTTATTTTAAGGCTCGTATTTCAATCATAGATCGCAGTCTCTGGATAGTACCAGGTTCGTCTACCTTACTCTTTTGATAAATGCAGTATCCAATCAATCTCATAGAAAAGCGAGAAGAGTCGAACCATGGCCGTACGTACAAGTGGATGCTCTCAGTAGATGCACCTTCCTATGTAGGTGGAATTTCCAGACTATTGGTATCGTCACTCAGTCGGACGTTTCTCAGAGTCACCACATAACTACTATACTTAAGCGCCTAACTGTTTCCTCGTTATCGAGCCTCGATGATCCACCACTGACAACTACACGGCCACCTTTTGTCGTTGTTGGTAGTGCGGATGAGCCATTCTTAGCTAAAATTGACCTACACTTCAGCGGAACGCCTAACTCAAATGGAGAGTTGACCGATCAAATTGTTCATTTGGAACACTGGGTTGAGGTGGGTCGTGACTGGTTCATTTTTGCACTTATATCTGATTGTGGTTAGATGGACCTCTCAAAACAGTCTACACCAGTTTTCGGCGATGAGCAAATGGTCGACATCGAGTTGGACAGAGGAACAGTCCTACTTCCAATTCAAAAGGGATATCTTCCGATCGGATCGAAGGCTTTGTGGGCCCAAACGTCTTCTGACGTTATTCATGTCAACAATCCGGTTGTGTCTCGACAAGGTAGGACGATTACCATCTCCATTTCGCTACCAAAACCACTGACGAATGTATTCTCAGACTTCACTGATGTATTGAAGAATCTTGTAAAAAAGTTCCCGATGACCCTGAAAGGTCAGTAATGAACATTCAGATTTGTACGGATTATGATGTAAGGTGATGCTGATACCAATTCTACATGTTAGAGACACAACCTGGTCGTCAAGTCCAACCACATGTTCCGTATAGATTAGTTTCTACGTCTGAATTCGAATCTTTCATTCCCGGAAGAAGAAAAGCGATCGAGGTAAGGTGAGAGACATAGAGTTAGATCATGCACCTTACGCTTGATACAGTGGAGTCGTGCCCGTGCAATCCATAACGCATATACTCAACAGATCCGGGGGGAACAATCCAAAACGCAAGATTTGATTCCATTAACGACCGCGGATGTGTATTGTTGGCTTTCAGAGGAGGGCCATTTCATCCGGCCACTTGGTGCAACCGAACCCAAGATCGACCGTCCTGACATACAAATCAGGAGCAATTTCAATCATCACGTTTGGTGTGCGACCTGTGGTCAAGGGATCGAGGCTCACCTAGCGTCCTCCGCGGTCCAAGCTAAGTTCGTTTTACCATCCAACCTTGTGCGAGTGGAGTCAGAAGACAACCTTGAGGATGTCGGAACACAGGAAAATCTTCCCCGATTTCCCCTTCTATGCAACATCGCACCGAAACTTATCAAAATGCCCATGGTAGATGTTTTCTCCTGTCTGCGTATGGATGAAAGTAACCCAAGACTGGAGTATGGTATCAACATCCGTATGAAAGAATTTGGGCCTGTCCATTTGGTTGCAGCCTGTGATCCCAAACTCATATTGGCTATCCACGACATTGTCTATTCCTTGAAACTACCCACTTTTACTTTTCCTTCAGGAAATAGTGAAAGCTTGTTTTTCGACAAATTTGGGCAGAACCAAGCCGTGATTGAAAGCCATCTTGCTCCTCATGCTACGCTCGCCCTGGCGGTCCGATGTTTTATGCGGTCATTGATTGAAGTTGGGATCGACCTTGTCAAAAAGCAAAAATCCTCCAGAGGATTGGCACGAAAAGGAAAATCCGAGGAGACAATCGTTTTGACTCCGTTCCATGTTCTTAGCGGCGTGCTTGCTCAGCGAGCCGCTTCTGCCTCGCAAAGCTACCTCCTAGGTACAGCTATCTTTGGATGTCTTTCAAGGTTAGGGGTTCCGGCGACTCCGGCGTTTTCAACGACGGATCCCTCGTAGGAGTCTCAAATGCAAAATTTCTAGGTGGGAATTCCGGGCAAGCTGGGGAGGTCCCTATACATTCACGTGGTAGGATTAGTATTAGCTCTTCTGGCCATGATTTCTCCTTCTAACGTTGCTTTGGACTAGATTCTCTAGAATACTTCAGTAGAGTTTTTAGTATCCATTTCGGTCACATCCGTTTATGAGGCTAATGAACAAGAAAGCTCTCGAGGAATAGTATCTTGGCTCTATTTTAGGACAATCAATTTGCAATCCACTGGGCCTCAAGCCTGAGGTATAGTGCAGTCAGCATTAGCAAGTCATTATAAGCTCGTATCCAGCTTCCAGGCACAATAATCTTTCTATCCTCCCATCAGAATTCTTCCTCGGGGAAGGTATGGACAGGACGATCCAGACATCCGCGTATCTTTCAAGGGTCACCATGACCTCACAAGGTTACATATCCTGCAATGTTGTCGTTTTTTGTCCTCTAGAGGAACCGCCATGAGTGGCAACGCCATGGGCTTCGATGAAGTTTGTGCTTCGTTTCTCGACGAAACTTCTAAATATTAATGGCATTCCTATATGCTGTTGCCCTGGTCACCTGTCCGGCACTTCCATGAGCGGGTTATAAAGTCCCTTTCACAACTGGATTTCAAACCGCACCTGCTTAGTCCCCATTCTTCCTTCACTCTTTATCTGCGTAGATATGTTCGCCTTCGGACCTCTCGGCGCTGCGTTGCTCGCATGCGTTCTTGCATCTCAAGGTGTTGTGGCTGCCAACCACGGTTTGTCGGGCAACCGTAATATTCACCATCGTCACCATTTCGCGCACCACCATCATCCTACAAGTCTGGCTACTTCCCTGGACCCGACAGGCTCGTCGGTTACTCGTTCAATCAGCCGCTTCACAACCTCCATCAGGTCTACATCCTCCCCTACACCTCTTGTCCTTGAGTCTGGGCCACCTGATACACCTGAAAGTGATAACGACACCCATTATACACCTGATACCCCAGATGAACCTGACACTTCGAATACAGCCGGTAACGGCAGACCAGAAGTTTCACCCATTCCAGGTTCTGAGATCTTCAAAATCGCACTGCCCACCATGAAGAGTTCAGGTGCTTCTCTGACACCAAACGGGATCAAAGCAGGCATTGCAGGCGGGGATGCGTATCCGTTCTTCAAGGATCACATTGGGTGGTGGTACGATTGGTATGACAATCTTTTACGATACCTTCACCAGATCTGATTAACTCTTTCTAGGACGCCAAATCCCTCCAAACCTGGCAAACCAATAGGTGTACCCATGCTTTGGGGTGGTGGGACTGCCGACCCGGTTGACGCTGCACGTCTCACTGCCTTCAAGAAGATAACATCTCCTCCTCCATACGTCCTAGCCTACGAAGAGCCTGATTGTCCACCTGGCTCGGGATCTGCTGGAATGTCAGTTTCCGCCGGTGTGTCTGGATGGGAAAGGTTGATTGTGCCTTTGGGGGAGAAAGGATCTCTCATGGGGAGCCCATCGATGTGCAGTATGTTTTTGTATCTACTCCAGGGCAAGACAGTGGCTTACCTTGATTCGTTCAGAACAAGCAGACGAGACGTGGCTTGCCCAATTCAGCTCAAGAATCTCGACTCAGTGGGATTTCACTGCTGTTCACATCAACAAAAACAACATTGCCGGTGTGAAGAAGGACATTGTGAATTCGTAACCCCTCGGAACTCAATCCACATGTATTGACGAATCGATAGGAACATTACTGGAATAGGTACAAGAAACCGATCTGGGTGACGGAATTCGCCTGTGTCGATGGTTTGTCCTTGATCTCATTTTGGGCGGTCCAAGATGCATTGATGCAATTTTGCTTCAGACAAGAACGGCTTCGTTCCATGTACTGACCAGCAGGAAATCAACAACTACATAGACACTGTTGTTTCCTATTTCGAATCAGACAGTCGAGTTTATGCCTATGCTTACAGTAACGGTCTCGGGCTCGGGAATGTCTGGCCTCTAATGAGAGGTAACTTATTGACGTAAGTCTTTCTAGTGAGGCATCTTCGGCGACGAGCTAATGAACGATGTCCACCAGCGAATCTGGAAAAGCATACCTTGCAGCTGTTCGCAGATATCATTAAAAAGACCCTGCTGGTCGGGCTTTATTTCATCTTTTTAAACCAGTCTTGTAGTATATTACAATATGAAATGAATATATGTAGATGCAAAGAGTCCGAGCCAAGGTTAAGCAACATCTCGGTTATCGTTGGGTGTCAACCAGCTCCTGTGTTTTCATTGCCCGCCTCTCTGACTCATCTAGGACTTCTTTTGCCATACGGTCCAACCTCTCCTTATTCTTGAGCGATCCAATCTCGGCCATCCATGCTTTGGGCCTCCGCAGCTTGAATCCTAATTTCCTCTTAATTTGCGCGACGTACCCAACCTCACTCACGTTGCGTACGACCCTATCCATCCTTCGCTGTTCGGGGGTTAACAATGCCAAAATATGCGCAGGAGGGCCTTTTCTTTGTCGCAAGATGGTCCGTCGGAGAATTTCTCCACGTCGTTCGCGCGCGAGTTCACGCGTTTTGTTCGCGATCTTCTCTCGCCGCGCGGCCTTGATAGCGTCAAGCATCTCTTGTGAATATGGCTCATCGCCCCTGCGCTGATCTCGAGCGAGGGCTTCCTTAATCATTTTGTGGTGTTGTCGGAGCGGTTCCACTGTAACAACAATAAATGCATCAGTCAAAGTAGAAATAAAAAATGCAAGCAATCATCTCTCAACGCACTCCACTCTTCCAGGTGCGAAGCATACACTGACTCCACCACTCCCACCTTCCCTGCGAGCTCAGCCGCCCCAGCCTCAAGCTTCGCTTCAAGCATCAGGTCATGCGTGTATTCTTGTATCTCTGCAATCGTTTGCAAACGGCGCTCGTGTGCTATGCGGCGCTTGCGAATCATGCCGCTGATATGGTCGGGTTGGGGCTTTAGCCGCGGAAGAGGACGGTTTGCGTAGGACGGACGTAGTAAACCACCTGTCATGATAGGACGATTTGCGAGTCTGGTTTGCCAGGCGAGCTCTTTGTCTGCGAGATTGTGCCAGTAGGCCTTCTCGTTTCGTGCCCTGAGCTCACGAGAGTGTCGCCGCAGAATGGCTTGTTGATGTTCGTCGCCTGCGTTGGCCTTTTCGAACGCATCGAGGTACTAGGTACTGGTGGTGTTGGTATGCCGTAGAAAGATGTTTAAGACGTAGAGTACCTTGTACCCTTTTTCAAGACCACGTTTCGTAGCATCTGTACCAGTCAAGTGTCGGTTTTTTCTAAATTCAAAGCGGACTTGCTGTCTAATCTGTAGAAGTTGTTGAAAACGCAAAGAGACTCGAGAGAGAGAGACGTACTTCTTCACTGGGTGCTCCTAAAAACGCGTCATACCATTGAGTTTGTATGACTTCTTGTCCCCGGTGCGGAGAGTAGTGCCCTGAACCCAATCACCCGGTAAAACGAACCATGCTCCGATGGTATACGTGTACCACGCGAGATAGATGAGGGAAGCCTGTGTGTCCCAGAGAGAAGTCCACCAGTTTAGGTCTGTCACGGCAGCCACGATCTGGTCGGGAATCGCGGAGAGTTTTGGTGTGCATCCATTTGCCTCGGAACACCCAAAATAAAGACCATAGGTAATGGCGGGAACGGTGAGGGTGACGAAGAGAGCACCTGGAGGGCCAAAAAAGTCGTAGGACGTGGTGCGAGGGGCGAGGTCGACGTCGTTGGCGTCTTTGGAGACCATGGTTGAGTGGAAGAACTATAAATCAAAGTCGCATGATCACTTTTGATCAACCCCTTCTCTGGTCTCACCATGATCATCAACTTCCGAGATCTGTCCAAATGGCTCACCACGCGCCAGTCTTCTATTCCTTTTCCTTTTCCTTTATGTGCTAACCATGCCCTTGGCCCAAAAACTTGATGAGCTTGCGTTGGCCAATTCGCAAGGCCTTCTCAAGTAGGTCTTCATCTTTTCAGCCTTATACTAGCTAACCGAACTCTAGCGACGACGAGTACCGAGTTCTTCGTCGCAATCTATTTGAACAGCATTCTAACGTCCCTGCTGAAGTACCCATTCTTTCTGTTCCTGGTTCTGGCCGAACTGGTGTGTTAGATCACTAATATCCCTCAATCTCGCCCTTACCGTTTCATGCAGCATCCTCACACCGAGTGCGAATCGTAGACATTCCAACTGAATCACCTGCGTCTCATAAATCTTCCCCATCTCTCCACAGGAAAAAATCATTAACTGCTGGTGTGACCAATCTGCTCAAGCGTGGAGGCGGCGGTAAGATCTCTGCATCGCAGACACCAGATGCCCCGTCTGCACCGCCCAAAAAGCCAGGTTTGATCCTACGACTGCACCAAAAGGCGAATCAGTTATTATCTGGCCGCACGGGTGATAAATGCCTTGCCGATCCACCTGTCAATGCGTCCATCGTGCCGCATCCATCATTTATAGACAATCCACACTTACCCAACAATCCTTTACGTTCTAAAGAACGAACACCAATTGCCACATTCCCACAGCTAAGCGCATCATCTTCATCGGAAATCTTTGATGACAGGAACCTCTATACGGCTAATGACATACGCGCCGCCATCATCGCAACAGAGGCAGAGGCACAGCGACTTTTAGAGGCTTTCAATAGTTTAGAATCCTCGACCTCATACCGCGTTCGTCAGCAGAATGTGCGTCGCCTTCGTGCCCCCACTCCCGAGCATGTTACCGCTGTCATGGACGGATCGAACTGGCGGAAGTATACACCTTTACCGCCCGAGCGAAAGGTGCACCACCTAGGGTCTACCGTTGAACAATTAACCGACAGCTCGTCCGTACACTCTGGTTCATCGTCAATCAAGATAGGTTTGTCGCGCTCAAAATCGATATCGTCACTGCGGCTCGCGAGCCCACCCTTAGCACGCTTCCCTACATCGGCTTCCTCCCCACCTTCCTCCATCTCGCGGAAAAACTCTGTATCGTCTATAGCCTCGCAGGCGAGGTTCCGCGCCACCAGCAACATGAGCTTGTCACGGAGTACTGGTCATCTTCCTCTTGGCAAGCTTGTTGAGGGCGAGTACGATACAGACTCAGACCGCCCTGGGACGGGGGACACGGACAATCATCCGGAGGTCTCTGAGGTTCAGCGGCGTAGGGATGAGGTTATGGCGCGGTACAACGCTCGTCTTGAGTACCTTCAAGCGAGATTGAGAAGTGCTGAGCTTCACGAGAAACTGTTGAGAAGGTAAGTTGGGGAACGCTACTTGTACACTATATATCGACGCGTTCGCGACCACGGATTATTCTACTGGAGGTATAATGTCCAACATACACATCAGGGTAATAGTA
>JAGGAS010018855.1:5811-19742 GCA_017657355.1 Termitomyces sp. K1Ac | reverse complement strand
TGAGTTATTGCTGATCGAAGCAAGTGATTCAATTGATTGATGGAAGAAGATGAAGTGGAGTTAAGTAGGCTAGGTCGGATGTGGCTGGCCGGGCTGAGACATACTGTAGCATCAACTGAATGGATGAGGTAACTCATGGGATTTCTATGTTGGTTACATGGCATGATGGCATGCAAGCGTTCGGATCTTTTGAGTGTGAGGATGATGTTCAAATTTCAATCTGTTCGATCAGGATTCAATATTCAATATTTAATATTCAATATTCAGACGGATCAATTTCGTGTGACCCAATTTATCCGAGTCCTTTCCAATGTCAACTCCTTGCAAGATAATGGCCACACGGGTAAGTCGCTACCTAGGTCCCTTATGTATAAGCATTTAACATTATTCTGAAATTCTTCACATCCGATTCTTCTGGCCCTGGAGGATAATCATGGTCAAGTTCCTTCTAACTGGTAGGCAGATTTTCACATCTCTTATCGGAGGCACTTCGCCACGTCGTCCGAGACAAAACATACACCAAAAAGGACTTTCCTGTATCTCGTCAACTAGACCAGCCATATCTCTTTGACTTTCAACTTTTTCGCTGGTATCTCGTCGATCAGTGCACCGCTTGGCACTAAGCTCACTCAGGCTAAGTCCGTGCATCGCCGACTGTATAGCACTATGAAACTGTCGATTCCTAGAACGCTGCCATCCTCTGGTCTACACATCCAGCACTGTCCTCGGATCATGACAAACTCAAGCTGTGGCTCTGACAATCGATGTGTGTTCAGTTTGAATCAGAACCACTCGGTCTCCAACACGTACACCGAGGCATGGCTACCACATATACATGCCACCTGGTAAGAGCGTTTCCTTGGTCCAGGGAACAGCTGACTCTGTGGATGTACATGTTCAAATGTTCATGCCGGGATTTATCTGCATCGGACTAATGACGGGATTCGAGTATCAATTAAGCGAACCTTGATGATGGGACAACCTTACTTACCATTTGCTACAGTCAGTTCTGAGTACTAACGGCAGTCACGATGGGCTGGATGTTACGGCTTTTATGACTAATCCCGAAGTCATCAGCGACTTGCATAACTGGCTTGTTCACATCGAAGCTATCTTTGGCAAAAAGTAGTCGAAGGCGTACTATAGCCGTCTGTATCACAAGGACTACTATCTCCTCGGCTTCTCTGCGTGCAGCTAGCTCTTGTTGCGAAGGTATCCAGAGGAGACCTTGATGACATCGTCACAAGCGCTTCAGCTAAGGACTAGAGTCAGTACCTGGGATAAGACGTTGTGATGGGATAGCTGAGCGCTCAGGAAACTCGTGAGACCCAGCATTCTAAATCAATGCGACCTGATCGATAATGTGGAGGACGATATTATCACCGAGTCTGAGGCCTGAGGCCTTATTTATGCCTGCGAGCGCAGACCGGAAACCTTATTATGCACCGCTAATGAATACCGTGGACTGCTCGTGTATACCGCATTGAGGAAGATATACCGACCTCCATGTAGGTCGCGCGCCGAACTTGTATACATCACCTACGACTATGACTCCGGGCCGAGGAGGATGGGAATTCTCAGCGGCTCGAACGGTGGCTCTTGTTTAGTTACACAAGTGTGACTAATTCTCGATATTTTTTTTCTTTTTTTCTGACCAATTTCCTCCGGGATCCGGCTTCGATAATCAGGATTATTTTAACCAGTACTCAAGACATAGCATACGCACAATCATATTAATCCCGATGACACAGGGAAACCTTGACTTTCGACAAACATGATGGTCAAAAGATTGTTACATACTTGATCCCGATGACTATGATATGCAACGAGATTATTCGCCTCGATTGATCTTACCTTGCTTCTAGGCCATCCTATCTGGATTCCGAAAACTCCAAGCGGGTCGAAATCAACCACTGAAATTGCCGACACCGATAACGAACTCCTTTTATAGTATGTTACGGGTCCTTGTTCTTTCGTTTTGGGGATGAATCATTATACTTCGGCTCAGGCACCCTTAGGCCCGGACAAGGATTAAGATGGAGTATCGTTGGTCGCAATCAACTCATGTCAGGCTAGCTATATAATGCTCCAGCCTGTTCCCATTTGTCGAGTAGTAGGTCGAGAAAGGTATATCATCATCATCCGGCGTCCTTGTTGGAAGAGAGCCAAGGGCAAGTGTTATCCACAATGAAATTTTTGGAAAGAGACAATGAGTGAGAAGCAGAAGACCTTTACTTCATTCAAATTCCGTAATAGATGTAGAGGGGATATTTTGAAACGCTTAGAATACTAAATCAGCCTTTACTGCACTTGACCCTGGACTAACTCGGAACTTGAAGTAGTAGCCATGTAGCTATCATTTTGCCCCAGGTCAACTTTGAAATACATACTTTGTTCGACACGCTGAGAACGCGACGCGACCAAAGCTGCTATTTTTATGCTGGGGCTCTCTTGCGATCCGGCATTCAAAATTCAGCCGAACCTGAAATTTGATTTGAACGCGTCAAAATGATCTGATGAGCCGTTCTGTATGCAGCCATGTCAAAAAGCCACGCACAACCAGGCCATACACACCACCCTTGACGTCGGCGTAGGCGGAACAAAAAAATACTAAACAGACGTTTAAACTCATTCATGCCACCGCAGCTTCGTCTTTGGTATCTTGGTCTCAGTTTTGGTGTTGCGCCTGCTTGGTTGACGCTGAGAGACTACTCCTCTTACATATCTCGCATTTGGATATCTGGAATTCTTGAGACGTCTGCCGCACGTTCCCCATGTCCGCCTACTGTATACAGTTCCGAGATCATTGACCGGACAAATTCCCGTAAGTCCCTACCCTGTAAATGCCGCCGTCTAAAGTGAATCCCGGCCAATACTTGTCATAATTTTATTCCGCTCTTCTTGTGAAGACCGGCTGAAACGCCACTGGCTGAGTGTTAAATAACCTTGTTCATTCTCGTATCCACACTCAAACGCCCCAACTTACCACGTCGTCCCGCTCTCTTTCTTGCACACTTGGATAGTCGCCAATATGCCTATTCACCTACCTGACGCACATAAGTATCATCCAGCAGTGAGTTGCCAGTGTCTGTCAATCAGGAGGCTCATATTAATAGACTTTTTGTATTTCTATCCAGCTTGAAGAACAGGTCACTGCGGTGGTGAAGTACCACGATGGGCAAAGAGGCTGCGACTACCTCGATATTACTAGTGGGGTCAATGAAGGGATGGATTCCGTAAGTTGTTGAAATGTCTACATTTTGTCGACGTCTGATAGGCTTTCTAGTCATATTGGAAAGATGGCTATAGGATCCGAGATCGATCTGGGCAGGAAGCTATCTGCTGTCCAGGCTTGCTCTATCCTCGAACCTTGACCGCTCCCGAAGTCTGGTCACACCTTGCGAAGCGTCTCGCTGCGTATGTATTTCTCACACCAACGAACTGGTGCCCTGCGCCCGATGTCGAGGCGGAGGAGGTCAAATCCAAAGTCCACGTGGCCCCACAAGCATACAAGACGGAACTTAGCCAGAAAGTAGTGAAAGTTGAAGATCAGGAAATTAAGGAGGAGCATTGCGACATGTGCGCTGATCGACGCAAATACTGGGCGGTCTCCCCGCCCGTATTCCTGTCCAGGAATTCGCGGCGATGGCATATCCATGTTGATTGTTTACAACATCTCCTGCCGCGGCGACAATTCGGACTCAAACCTACTGAAGCTGTCGACTTCGTCTGATTCTATTTACGATGCACTAATGGAGTCAAATGTCGTTGTGTATTTATAATGTACAGTATACCCATCATGTAACATAATACTATATAAATGTGATCGTCCTAGTCCACTAAGCCCGGCATTCGAAAGCAAGCGACAGCATCTGCAAAGCAATATAACAAAGTTCAAGGTAGGGATGAAACGCTAATAACTCGGCCAGCTTCCAAACTATTGATGGATGGCAAGCAAACACTAGATAAACAGGATAAATAAGATTACTACTAAGTATTTATGAACCCAGACAAATCTGGTTCATTCTTTCTACCACCACGAGACTTCTGTCAAGGACGTCGGCCCCTCAAGGAGGAAAACACGCAGTTCTCGTTTGTGGCCCTACACTGACTATTGACCCACAAATCATCAGCTCCTTAAAGTTTTCCGGAGGGAGAAGGTACGCACATGCAACGCGGATCTTCGGTCCCTTCCTGATCTCTGCAAGCAACTTTCCGTCGACGACACGGAATACAGGCCTCTCCTCTCCTTCGTCGGATACTGCTCTCGGATGGATGTCCTGCAGAAGGCGATGTCAAAGGGAGGTCAGCATGAGGCGTAGAAAAATTCGAGAGCCCAGCAGCGGGTGTTTCAGGATAGACGGGGTTGGGCTGTGGATCAACATGATTGCTTGTTGGCTGGTCGAAGATGTTTTGTCGCCCAGAAGAAGGTGGTCTGAGATAAGGCGGAGGCTCAACAGGATTAATTGATGACTGGTCGAAAATCCTGAGTGTATAACCAGGTGATCTGTGTAAACCGTCTTGGATACTGTGCGTGGATTGACTGTTGCGCCCGATGGTCACAGGAGGGGAAGAGGCAGGTGACGGTGTAGGCTCCAATGGAATCGAACTATTGAAGGTACTTTCGGGCCCAGCCTCCGAAAGAGACGGAAGGTGATAGGGGTTGGGCTGAAGCTCGGGATGACCGTTTGACGATTGGCCAAGGAACGTATTGACCTCATTCCCATTCTGCCACTGGGGCATAAATTCCGGCCGAGTTCGCACACTTATCCGCTGCCTCACTGCGTGCTCGGAAAATTGAGTCGACCTGGATTGCGTTGAGGTCGAGGGTTGTGATGGAAATAAGGGAAGATCATGTCGAGCTCCTTCAGCTGGGGACAGTCCCAAGAATCCGACATTGGTTGAGGGCGCAGCCGCGACATCCAAGAGGGTACTATTATATAAATATTCTCTTCCACCTGAGGAAGATGCAAAAAAATCACCATACGTCGAACTAGCCGTCTCCTGTACATGGTCAGATATAGAAAGAAGGCTAAGTGACACCGAACTCACATTCACAAGAGATTGTTCTGTCCAAGTATGCTGATCTTCGCGGAAGTAGCTCTGGAGATGATTAACATCATGTGTTGACCGGCCTGTCTCGGAGAAGGGGCAACCCGACTGGTCCAGCGAGGAATGAGGTAGTTGCAGGTACCAATGTTCCCGTATGCGTTGTAAATAGATATCATCGGAGCGTTGGAGCAGCGGTCGTGACATGACCTCCATCTGTGAAGTCGAAGGCTGGTACTGCGTCTGGTTCACAGGAAGCGCTGACGCCTGAGTCACGTAGTCACCATTGCTGGCACCGACTGTGTATGTGTCGTTAGATTCTTCCATCAAGGAAATGGACCAGACTGGCTGGGAGGCAAACGAGATGAGGGATTTGATGTAAGTTGAAAGAAGGTCAGTATGACAGGATCCTACGTTGCGTTTGAGTTTATATTGACAAAGAGGGTATTTATATAACCGACTTTCGCCTCGAGGCCTCCTTCAACTATGTACATCTCATTGGTAGCTGACGATCTAGGAAGAAGTGAAATACATTGACTCACAAAAAGACGACCCTTATTTAGTCAGGCATCAGACACGATGCTTGTATTCTTCTGTGTCATCGACGCTGTACCGCAACGACGGGTCATTGAACGAACCTGAAGGCTGACAACGCAGATTGCCAACTCTTGCGAGAACGACATCTGATTGGGCCTTGTATTGTCATCTAGAAACTTGAGACAATGACCATAGAGTATGGGTTTGATGCATTGATGGGTCATCATACCTGTTGGCATGGCCTAGAGAACGAAAGCAAACAGGAAAAGGAGATAACTGAAGTCCACTTGGGTCTAAAAAGTTGGAGTGAATGAAAACGAGAACAAAAGGACTCACGGCTGTCACTCAGCTGTCACGAAGAAGTCAGTTCCTTCCAAATTAGTGAAGTGGGCGCCTAATTGGTTGAACATAGAGCAGTAATATAATGATGCAGTGCTGACGCAGTGCGCACCGATATTCGTTTTTTTTGTTTCAAAGTCTGCAACAATCTGTTCAACATTACTTGCTGGCCGCACCTGATGCTGATTAGATCAGTAGCTTCTTTGATATTACATCCAATTCTAACAACAGCCCTTGTCGTTCCGGGGTGGCTGTGAGTATCGTGCCGGCGTCGTATAGCGAAAAACAAAAAAATCACGTCGTCTCCACACTGTCCGAAAAGGCCATCGTCGGTATGTATTACTTACTTCACTGCATCTAAGTACGATGCGCATGATCATGAACGCGAACCGGCGGCTGCTCTGAAAAAGATCCGCACAGATCCTGACGATCACTATGGAATCGGGCAGTTCATTACCGATGAGTTTCCATTGATTGTGAGTGAGCGCCAATTTGAGTGATCAGTTGTACGCACAGCAGACCAGGTCTCCCATATCAGCAGTCATCACATCCAACTCCTGGTGAGAAGTACCTCTCGTGGTTTTCGATAAGTAACTCCTCGTGTCCATTTGTGAGTAAAAAAATCTACACATCAATCGGACCACTCCGAATATATTTTGTCCCGCTGTGGCGTTTGATTCTATCCGCAGCAGGATTGATGTTTCAGCATTGTCCCTCTGATGTGGTAAAGAAGATAGATATACTTATTGTATGTCAAATGAGCGTGTACTCTGAATAATGTAGCGTTTCTTGAATGAAGAAAAGGGCGTTGTAGAAGTCCATCAGCAGAAATAGTATCCGTGTGTATTCTAGAAGATTGATTACCAAAAGAAATAATGAGTTGAGCGGGGAAAGAAGGAAGGCGTGGGAAGTAAGGAGCGTCCTAATGTCGCATTCCGAAACCTAACCTACTATCGCTCACATAGACGCAAGAAGAGACAAAAGCGCAGTGATCACGGCGACAAATGACATGGCATTCCTCACTCCCGCATTAGTCGGTTGAGGTCCGAGAGCAGTTCCTGGCCGTCCCGTCCCCGAGGGGCCTGAGGATGGACTAGTCGAAGTCGGGTCACCTGCCACAGTGACATTATCCAGCGCAGCATAAATGACAGAACTCTGATACTGCGTGCACGAAGAGCTCGCGGGTGTGCGTGGGGTATAAGGGAAGGTCGTGATGGGTCCTAGACTCTCAGGTGGCTGGGTGAAGGTTTGTACAACCCCAGCGGCGTCGGTGTAGATCCCAGGATAATCCTGGTTGTCGCCGAGGCAGGACTCGAAAGTGCCGTTTTGGACGTTGGCCGGGGCGTTGTAAAGGCATCCGATGCGGTCGTAAATATGTTCGCAGAAGTGTTTGGCGTTGGGACCTGCAGGGTCGCAAGCTTTGATGCAGAAGTAGTTGCTGCCGATGAAGCTATGGTGGAGATTAAGAAAGGGGTCAGGAGAGTGTGATAGGTGACGTACTTGTGCCATTCGATCACTTGTTCGTATAAGTTGTTGTTTCCATTAGACCAAGCGTTTGAATAGACTAGGCCACCGAGGGGGTTACCGCGCTTCAACGGAATAATATTCTAACGATGAAAACACGGAAAGACTATAGTTTTACTCACGAAGTCCGCACCATGGGGGTCCATTTCTCCTCCAAAGTCATCACTCTTGAGGTTGATCCTCGACTGGTTGATGAATCCTGATACCTGGATATAATCCGGTGTCCGCATGAACTGTATGCCCTGTAGCGTATTATTAGGAATGAGGCGCGCGCCTCGTGTGGGCTTTGTACACCAAGCGACCATCTCGCCCTCGGTGTCTGCAACATCCGAGTTAGGTTCCGGCGGTCCCCATATACAGAAGTCTGTCTACAGGTCAATCGGCGAGAGTAAAGCGATGTTGTAATACGCACCGTCAACAGAGTTCACCATCATAGTCTGGCAGAGTGAGTCCTGGTTTTGGGTCGTCGAGTTACAGATGTTGTATCCCCATTGACGCCCACGAACGAGTTCATCGTCCGTGTCGACTTTGTAGGGCTGTGAAAAAATCGCCATGAGGAACAAACATTATAGAAGTCCGAAACCACTCACAATTCCTGATGGGTAAGCAAAGGTCTTCGACACGAGCGGAGTCGCAGGGAACGTGCTTTTAAGTGAATCAGGAATTTCTGTTGGGGGTGCGGCCACTGCTGTTGGGGCTGTCGGCGGTGGTGTCAATGTTGGGGCTTGAGCAAATACGGTGGAAGCGAGGCCGAGGAATATTGAAGTCGCCAACATTACTGCTCCACTCTGAGAAGATTCTAGGAATGAGCGATAAATTGCGTTGTCCAAAGAAATGGAACGTGCAACGGAGAGGAAGAAAAGGAGAAGAAGAAACAACGTGGGTTGAGCCGAGGCTAGAGCTTATATATAGTATCACGAGGATGCGCGGGATTCTCCCGTCAGTATTTAGGCTTCAAATGCCCATAACCGCGGTTTATGAATAAGTCCTCCTGCCCGGCAACCAAGACACTATAACTCCAAAGCGCAGCACACACCTGGTGTTCAGTTCTGAGTCTCTGAAGATTCCGTGGTATACCAGGCGCCGAGCGAGGCAAAGAAGAGTGGAAAGAGGGAATAATGGAAGTTCGCTGGCTCTAAATGAAAGGTACGATTCTTACGCAACTCGCAAGCGAACATGCATAACAAGGGGGGGACTGACAGAGTGCATGCATGTATGTGACGCCAACATACATACATAGATGCATACGCGCGAAGGATTTGCCGGATTCTGACGGTCGTATGTAATCTATGTCTATTCAGGGCGGCAGAGCTGCGCCACATCCGCGATACAGGAAGAGATGAGAGTATGATGATGAGCTTGCATATGATGTATTTATTTTCAATTTCCTAGAAAACAGGGAACATTGGTTCACGAGCACGTGATCTTGTCGCGTTCGATATATTTGGAATGAGGCGTGAAATTCGAAATCTTATGAATGTCGAATTTCTTTTTGCCATTACGCCTGTTTTTTTTGCATTACTGACAGACCCTATAGCTACTTGATATGTAGAACCTTCTGATAGTATATATATATTATACTTCACGTAAGTACACATCGGCAATCACCGATCATCCAGTGTTGCCAACCAATGCCAGGTCAAATTCAATTTCTTCAACGTGTTACCTTACTGCGCCATACAGAGAGAGTGGGAGTGTGTGTACTCAAATGATCATAACTGTCTGAGTAAGCGAGTATCAATAGACAGCTTCGAATTCTGATATTCATACCAGTATCGTTCTCTTCGAACAGTTAGTACAAACGAAGGCTTGGGAAGGCTCAGTAGAAATGGAGTGCACTCGCGAAGGAAAGTACAGAAAGCAATAATGCTTGTTTGGATAGATCAACATTGGGGCAAGTCGTCGAATTCTGAACCTGCCTCCTTGCCGCCTGGGAATCGACCAGCCTCTATATATATTGCAAGATTCTTCACAACGTACTTACACGTCAATTCCCCTCTTTCTTGGAGGACAGCGGATCCACAGCCAGAGAAACCGTACGGACAGCTCGGATCTCTATCTGTCGCGTTCATCGATAGGTCGCACACTCAAGCTTCGAAGTGATCTTCAAACGAGGACTCACGTTCTTGTAAACAATGCTATCCCATCCATACTACTTTCTCCCGCTACTCTTGATTACTCCGTTTGTTCATGGCCTTCCTCGTGATACCTGTCTCTCCCTCAAAACTAGTCTCAAGTTAGAGAACACGACGATCATCTCTGCCTCGTATATCTCCGGTTCGACAAACATTTCTGTCTCCGGTGTATGTGAGACAAATCCAATATTTACTGTTTCGTCTCCTATTTGCCGTGTTGAGTTCGTTGTGAACACAACTTCAACATCGACCGTGCATGCAGAGGCATGGCTTCCGGATACCTGGTATGGACGATATCTTACTGTTGGCAATGCTGGTCTCGGGGGATGTAAGTCCTCTCTCCATCTCTCTCCTTTTACAAGAATGAAACGTCTTGTTGCAGGTATTGATTATTACAACCTGGACTACGGATCATTCCTCCACTTCGCAACAATTGGTTCAAACAATGGACACGACGGAACTGTCTACAACGGCAGTATGTTCTACAACCAGCCCGAAGTTATCAACGACTTCGCCTTTCGTGCAATTCACGTCCAGACTGTAATCGGGAAACAAATAGTGCAAGCGTACTACGGACGGCCTCACCAAAAATCCTACTATCTCGGATGCTCCACCGGCGGTCGCCAGGGAACACAATCAGCGTTGAAGTACCCGGAAGATTTCGACGGTATTGTAGCTGGTGCTCCAGCAACGGACTGGAACCATCTCACTGGTCTGGGCGCGATGTTGGCGCGATATCTCGGTGCGCCGTACGCAAGCACAAGCCCAAGCTTCGTCTCTTCCGCCCTTTGGGGTGTCGTTGCAGCTGAAGTTCTCAAACAGTGCGATGAACTCGATGGCGTGAGCGACGGGATCATCACAGAGCCCGATGCTTGCGAGTTCCGTCCTGAAGCTCTCCTATGCAATGGGAACAACACAGGCAGCTGCCTCTCGAGCGCTCAAGCGGAAGCTTTGCGGAACATATACCAGCCTCTCTACGGTATGGAGGGAAAGCTGGTATATCCTCGTCCCGATCCTGGATGTGAGGCGGACGAGAATTCTCAAACAGTCATGAGTGGCACTGTAGTTTCGTTTTCTAATGTCAGTATTCCTTTCAATTAGACTTACGTCGACGACACTCCTAGCTAATCCAATGACTAGGACTGGTTCCGATATGCCATTTTCAATGACTCAAGCTACGATTTTAGTAACTTTTCTGTCAAGGATATAGCTCTGGCGGATAGCATAAACCCCGGTGGTATCTCGACTTTCAACGGTGACTTGTCCAAATTCAGGGACAGAGGTGGTAAATTCCTAACATACCATGGCCGGCGGGACGGGGTACGTGTATCAGCATTTCGCGTGTTTTCTGAACGGTTCAAATGACTTTCCTATCGAAGCTTATTCCATCGGGCAATTCCAAACGATTCTACAACCTCATCTCCCGAACCCTGGACATGCCCTCCCTAGACTCCTTCTACCGCCTCTTCCTCATTCCCGGGATGAATCACTGCAGCGGTGGACCCGGCGCAGTAGTCTTTGGCCAAATGTATACGTTCTCTAACGTGGCGAATGTTTCTTCACATAACGTGTTGCTCGCTATGGTGGATTGGGTAGAGGGGGGCATTGCTCCAGATAATGTGGTTGGGACGGCTTTGGACGGTACGCAGAGGATTCATTGTCGATATCCGCAGAGGAGTGTGTGGAGTGGAGAGTCGTGGATATGTCAAGACAACAGTGACTAATGTGATATGGTAGTCTGAAATAACTAACCTGTTGATATCGTATTGCGACAACCAAAGTAAGAAGTACAGAGTAATGGTTGTCATAGTCCCAAAGTCCAAAGAGCAAGAAGAAAGGTGACAGAAATACAGAAGATAGAAGAAAATCCTACAACGCCCAAGCACCAAAGATCGCATAAACACCAAGGGCGAAAAGCGAAAAGCCTCCCACCGTCGACTGAGCGGCATTTGTCGTTTGCGGGGATGCACCTGTGGCCACGGACGAAGTCACGAGAGCAGTCGGTGTGAGTGTCGGTGGGTGAGTGATCGTACTCAAAGAATCAGTTGCTGTCAATATCATCGTTGAGGATATGACGGCACTGGTCACGCTGGGGCTGCTGAGATTATCGCTAATCAATGCACGGGTGCTACTGTTGGCCGAGTTGGTCGTCGCAGCGCTCGTACTGGAAGTCGTCGTCGTCGCCGTGACTACAGCACTACCGCTTGGAGAAGAGCCTCCTGATCCAGGACTCACGCTCCCAGAGAAGAGCGCAGCGCTCTGGAATTGCACGCACTCCGAACTAGCTGGAACACGGGCAACATACGGTATGTTCGTAATGGGTCCGAGGCTTTCAGGAGGTTGAGTATATGTGTGCAATTTCCCTTGTGCGTCTGTGTAAACCCCAGGGAAGTCTTGGTTGTCACCCTTGCAAGATTCAAAGACTCCGTTCCTTGCATTTGAGGGGGCATTATATTCGCATCCGATGCGATCGTAGATGTGCTGACAGTATTTTGCAGCGTTGGGTCGCGAGGGGTCACAGGCCTTGAAGCAGAATGTGTTGGAGCCCATGAAGCTAGATCGGAGATAAGTAAGGTCGACTTGATGAGAAAACAAGAGAAACTTACTTGTGCCATTCGATGACTTGTACGTACTTATTCTTGTTACTAGTGTAGGCATTTGAGTAGACAAGGCCGCCAAGTGGATTTCCACGCTGTAAATTACATTTCATCATCTAACCATCCATATTATATCGATTGAGCTTACAAGGTCAGCACCATGCGGATCCATTTCTCCTCCTGAGTCACCCGCAGCAATGTTGATCTTAGTCTGATCGATGAAGCCAACAACCTGAACATAGTCTGACGTCTTGGTGAATTGCACCCCTGTGATAGCGCCGGGAGGAATGATGCGAGTTCCGCGACCGGGTTTCGTGCACCATGCAACCATCTCGCCTTCAACATCACCGACAACTGAATTTGGGTTAGGAGGCCCCCACAGACAAAAATCTGATTGTATAGACGAGGGAGATTAGATACGATGAGAGGAGGAGAGACGAGGACCCGTACCGTCGACGGTATTCAAGAAGGACGTTTGACAGAGTGACGATTGGCCTTCAGTACTAGCATCACAGCGATTGTACCCAATCTGTCCACCGCGCGCCCCGACATCTGTATCGGCCTTGGATGGCTTAACAACATTCGATGTCAGGATGATAATGAGGGTAGTAGATATGGGAGTGTAAGCTGACCATTCCATCCGGATAGGAGAAATGCTTATCGACCAACGGGATAAAGGCAGTAACAAAATGAGCAACAGCGAACACGGTAGTCAAGAAAGACTTTGTCCCAATACGAGCCATCCTGGCGTAGAGAACGAGCGCCGTGAAAAGGCAAAGGAGAAAGAAGGGGCACAAGTGACTCGCCCACAAGACATAGCTATCTCCATCCTTTAAGCTTTAAAGTCGGAAAAAACAGTCACATAGGCAACCCTAGGTAGGCACGGCACGGAATGCCCGCAGGGGCGGCAAGTTCTATCCGAAAATTACATAGGTCCGGTGCCCCGATGGCAAATGATCGATTGAGATTTCTATCAATTCGGAACTTGGGTATATGTAGTCAACGGAAGAATTTCTCAGTACGAAAAAAAGTTTGAATGAGACGAGATAGGGCGAGGTCCATGCTGGGAGAGCGATGAGGTGGTTGTCACAGTTGAACGTTGATACCCAGTGAGCTACTTATCTGATGTACAGCCTGTAAAGTCGAGTAAAGTTGGAGAGCTTACTCTCTTCGATGAAAAGTCAGGTGGTAAACTCTGATGCTAACGGGGTTTCGCCAATTCGTGCGATGTTCGGCATGAGTTGGACCATAGATCGAGTCAAGTATGCCGTGGGCGCCTTACATCTTGCACTGGCACCGCATAAATCTCTTCCTTTTGAGATACTTTCAGAGATACTTCTTCACTGTCATGGTGGAAGTTTCGTCGTTTTTCCTGCCAACGCTTGGAAGTTACCCTGGGTACTTGGCATGGTATGCTCGCGCTGGTGAAGGATTATCTGGGCTGATCCTCGGATTTGGAAATGTGTTTCTGTGGATGTAGCAGCGTGTGGGTTTAAAGCGATGCAGATTGCGGAACGCGTCATATCCTGTCATATCTGAACGTGGAACTTCGACTTCGATTGTCAAGGATGAAGCTGAGTCACCAAGGTGTTCCCTCGAAGCTTTTGAGGCGCTTGTTGGGCGCTTGTATCTCCTTACCTTCCACGACTGCAAAAGCTGAACCTCTCGATTCCATATGGCATACTCATTCGATTACTCGAGATTGATCCGAGTAAATTCTCGTCGATTGAGAGTCTCCAACTGACAATCA
>JAGGAS010018854.1:6950-17011 GCA_017657355.1 Termitomyces sp. K1Ac | reverse complement strand
CAAGAGTTTTTTCCCGATAGATTGGTTGATGAATGACCTGTCAAATCGCAGTGCTCGACCGAACATCACGCAGACGATGCAATCACGCTCTGTCTTGCTAAAGAACATGTTTGATCCCGAAGAGTTCGTCCTTCTGGGTTTGTAGATACACCAGGCTCTAATTTTTCTTCCAGAGAAACAGAGCGTGACTGGGACAAGGATCTTGCCGAAGATGTTAAGGGAGAATGTGAGGATAAGTATGGCTCTGTTGAAGCTATCAAAGTCGAGAAAGAAACACAGGTATGCCAATCAAAACCATAACTTGCCCGATTTCGTGCTGAATGAGGAAAAGGGTGAAATCTATGTGAAATTTGACTCCGTCGAAAGTGCCAAGAAGGCCGTTCAAGGGCTCAACGGGCGATGGTTCGGTGGAAAGCAAGTCTCTGCAACTTTCATCTCCGACGCCATTATGCAGGCCCATCAGTAGAGGATTGCCTCACATTGTAGGCTGGAGTATTCGTGGTTATGATTCGTTCTTCCATCTATTCTCGCTGAAAACAAAAAAGCAGATTTCGATTATGTTTGACTTCATCCTTCCTTGGCGTTTGATATTTTAATTCCCTATGACATACAGATAACCAATTCATCACCGAGCTGGAGCGGTTCCAATGGCAAGATGCATAGGCAGGTTCATTGCTGGTGCTTTCTTGGACGTCTTGCCACGTTCCTACCAATAACCTTTTTTGCGTTAGATAACAAAAGAAAAAAAAATTGCCACGTTTGCCCGAGAGTTGGACGTCGACTATTCTTGATTAATATATCGCTTCTATTGACAAGTCTCTGGAGGTATCATTGTGATATTTTTTCCCTTTGGTTTAAGCCACTGATTGAAGACGTAGGGGAGTATATGGGCAAGTATTGATAGCCGTTGGCCCATCAACTATATAAATCTTAATTTACCCGTGAGCTGAGGCATTGCCGCTTTCCAACATTTGGATTCAATGAAAGCCTTCAGTCCGCCAAAATTCCACCACCATGTAGTTTTAGCTGTAATACTCGGCCCTGCGCGGCTTCCATGTGTTGTTTTCTGCTGTGTTCTACGTTTAACAAGTAGAGAGTCTGAGTCATGCTTTAAGTGAACTTTAAGTCGCTGTGTTACTATGTAATATGTTGAATCTATCTAGGCTAACTAATAGCTAGGGATATATCGGTAAGAATGCACCTCGGTAGGCCTATCTAAATAGAAAGGGCTAGTGGGGTAACATCGTTGGCACATTGGAACACGGGAACTCGACGTACAATTTATATGGAAACTTAAAAAGGAAATTCTGGACTCATCTCCGCGATCGAATAATCGTCTCCTGATTCAACGTTCAACTGGCCATCGCCAAATTATACTCATGGATCCAGGAGTCCCTCTCGTTGTTGACAATGGTACCGGCGTATGTCTACGTGCTTGAAAACCCATTCTTTGCTATCATTCATTAACACCCTTTGCGCAGTTCGTTAAAGTCGGATACGCAGGCTCCAATTTCCCTGAACATGGTGTGTTCTGAGTTCATCCCAAAGCAAAGTTATGATCCATCTTTGCCACAGTATTCCCTTCTATCGTAGGTCGTCCAATTCTGCGGGCAGAAGAACGTGTCGGGTCTGCTGTGATTAAAGATATCATGATTGGTGACGAAGCTGCCACAAACCGCAATTATCTTCAAGTTACCCAGCCGATGGAACACGGAATCGTACGCAACTGGGAAGACATGAAACACCTATGGGACTATACCTTTGACGAGAAATTGCGTGTTGACCCTCGCGGTCGTAAAGTTCTCCTCACCGAGCCCCCAATGAACCCACGCGCAAATCGCACCAGGATGTGCCAAGTCATGTTTGAGGAGTATGGATTCGGAGGCGTGTATGTTGCCATTCAGGCAGTGTTAACGCTATATGCACAAGGTTCGTTCGATACTTCTATGTGTAACCAAAAGCCAAAGTTTCAATCATAGGGCTAACCACTGGTGTTGTGGTGGATTCTGGTGATGGAGTGACACACATCGTCCCCGTTTACGATGGCTTCTCTCTACCACATCTCACTCGCCGCCTCGATATCGCGGGCCGAGACGTCACACGTTATCTCATCAAACTCCTTCTCATGCGAGGCTACGCCTTTAATCGGACCGCCGATTTTGAAACAGTCCGCGAAATTAAGGAAAAACTTTGCTACGTGAGGTGATGCCTCTCGTTCATCTAGCTCCATTTCTTCTTAACCTATGACTCTCTAGCTACGATCTCGATATGGATACGCGTCTCTCTGAAGAAACGACTGTGCTAGTGGAAAATTACACAGTGAGCCTTACACAAGTGGGGTTTCTCACTTTACGTTTACCCAACCATTTCAGCTTCCGGACGGTCGTACTATTAAAGTTGGATCAGAGCGTTTCGAGGCACCGGAATGCATGTTCCAACCACATTTGGTTGATGTTGACCAGCCCGGTGTCGCAGGTACGTACCTTTTCAAACCAATGACCTTCAATTCTGATATCTTTTCCTTCCGTCGTAGAAATGCTCTTCCAAACAATCCAATCTGCTGCTGTTGACACTCGAGCAGAGCTGTATAAACATATTGTTCTCTCCGGCGGTTCGAGCATGTATCCTGGCCTCCCCAGCCGTCTCGAGAAGGAAATGAAACAGCTTTATCTTACGCGTGTGTTGAATGGTGACCCGTCACGTTTGAATGTATGTTCCCAGTGGCTTGTTTCTCTGTTCTTCTAATGCCTGCAACGATCTCTTCAGAAATTCAAGATCAAGATTGAAGATCCACCCCGTCGAAAGCACATGGTTTTCCTCGGTGGCGCTGTCCTTGCTGATATTATGAAAAATAGAGAAGAGTTCTGGATATCTCGGGAGGAGTGGTTTGAGCAGGGCGAGCGTGCCCTTGCGAAACTTGGCCGATCTGAATGAATCACTAGCACTCACAATAAGTAGAACAGGCAGTGTATGCAGTAGTGTACATTTACGTACGACATGGCTGGGACATGATGCATGAGGCTTGAGGTCTCTTCTTTGACTTCACCCTATGTCAGCAAGTATATGTCTGAGCTCCGGCGACTGGAGCTTGGTTGGACCTGACACATCCAAGTTACCATAAGTGTTAAAATTTAAAACGTTAGTCAATGGTTCCGTAACATAGCTACAGGTAACTAATCTTAGTAAGTTGAATCGTCATTTATCGTCATAATTAAAGTATCTTATCCAGAGAGGATTCAGAGTCCTGTAGGAGTACAAATCGTCCGTTTTCCAACCTAACATCCATAGAAAGCCCATCCGATGGCATTCCCGACCTCCATGTAGGAGTCCACCCCAACCATGCGCTCATCTTCGAGAAGAGTTGCCTCTTTCTCTTTCCCGCGAGTAAGGGGTCGCTGAGGATGCCTTCCCATTGATACTGTGGCCGTGAGACAATC
Source organism: Termitomyces sp. K1Ac (assembly GCA_017657355.1). Classification (NCBI taxonomy): domain Eukaryota; kingdom Fungi; phylum Basidiomycota; class Agaricomycetes; order Agaricales; family Lyophyllaceae; genus Termitomyces; species Termitomyces sp. K1Ac. The sequence goes on along the minus strand of JAGGAS010018854.1, from coordinate 13,574 downwards.
CAAGAGTTGTCGTGATCCGTACCTCCGCCTGTGCCGATCGACGGCGATTGTCCGGCACGGGTTTCTAGATCGACCTCCATCATATCGCGTTCGCTACTCCCATTCCCTATGTGAAACTTGATCTCCTTAAACCCCGCCGTCAATTGGGCATACTTACTAGGCACACATGCTAGTGCTCACCCTACTTGAGAATCGAAACACAGTATCATTCAGGCGTAAATAAATCTTATTGAGGAATCCTGGGGTGAAAAATGTCATCCAACTTCCTGTCTTGGAAAAAAGACCTCGTTGAGTCAGGAAGGTTTCCAATGCGGCTCGAGGCAGTGGTGTATATGCAATCGACGTTGGGTAATGGGGATTGAAGTCTGACGCGTGGCGACTAATGCCTGGCGTTGTGTCGTGATTCCTCCTCCACAGGTCATCCTAAACTGCCTTCAAAAGGATATGAACCTGTTCAAACAACTTGCCAACGCACCCAAAAGAGATACCACCATGCCCTCGTCTCTGATTGTGAAACTAAAATCCATCGCCGGTAGGCCAGAGTGATTTCGATTTCACAATTATCAACCAAGTGTCTGACCCTAGAGTCGCGTTCAAATTCCAGTGCATCCTTCATGAGAATGGCAGGATCCTGCGGACGATCATATATATCTGACAGGAATCGGTAAGTGAGAACTTGATGTTTCCATTTGTTAACCTTTCCATTATAGCGACGGTAGTTATCCAAGGTTTCTTCAATGCACGGCAGTCCTTCGTTAATGAGACTACGATTGAGTTCTAGAAATCGCGCGAGGGGTGCAGTAAGGTCGTAATCGTCGTTGAGTCCGATTGCCTCGCCAGAAACCAAGATTTTTTGCGTATATTGGAGTTTAACATCGAAACCACTCCCCAACTGCAATCCGTTCCAAAGGAGATGGCCGCGGCGTTCTATTCTTAGGATGCAAGAGGTAAAATGTAGAGACTTCCTTGCCTCGTACCCAGTCCTTCCTAGCCATCCTGCGTTGGTACCGATCCACTGTTTCAGCAATAAGCATTTAGATACAAGATGAATGATCTATATACATACTGAAACATGCTTGTATGGCCACGAGACCATTCGGCCTTCAAGAGCACGGAGTGACAATCGGACAAGGCGTCGACGGCGGATGTCAGGGCTCGAGTTTTGCGAAATGTACGTCTTGAGAGCAACGAAATCCGTAAGTACTACAAGGGGGCCGTCATCGTATCGCAAGACCTTTTTGCCAGTGATTTAGAATTACACTCGGCGACGAGAAAAATTGTTACCAATGTCGAGGGGAAGGGGATCCACCACGCATTCCCGAAATGATTCTTGCAGCCTGGAATTCCAGGGGTAGATGGGTCTTTCCAATAGCAATCTGGACCGACGAAATGCTTTTGGATCTTCTCCTCTATCCATGCATGCCTCTGGCGGTCGATACCTGACGTTAGAGCAACAGCTCTGGTGTATGACAGGGTGCCAACGTCGCGCAAGATCTTCTCATTGACGCGATTATGAGCAACCATCATGGACCTTATAAAAAGTTGGAAGTTTGTTTACCTTCAGATTTTCAACATGTCGCTCCCCAGGCGTACCACCGAAACACAGTAAATACGGAGGAAACTCCGAATCTCGTGCGAGGACATAGGTCATGGTCTGTTCCTCTGGAATTGCACAATCTGGGGTAGTCAAGAAGAGCGTTGTAATAGATTCTTGCCAAATGCGCCGTTTTGTATGAGGAGAAGAGGAAGTGAGATCTAATCTGAAGAGACCGATTTTCATTGTTCTGCTCGGTTCAGTATAAAGCTTGCATCTACCTCGGAGAGAAAATATCGATGCCTAACACAATCAAACTTCGACTGTTCCCAGAGATATGAAGATACAATACATACTGAAGTCAAAGCGTCGCGTGAAGCCTGCATGATATTTTCAACTGTAGGATTCAGGAATCATGAGCAAAACTACTGACGTTTCAACAGTCGTTGGATAGGCCCTAGATTGATCATGGTGAAGTCTGCTGCATTCAGTTTGTCCTCTTCTCAATTTGCATCATTAAACTCACAAAAACTCAGACTATAAGTTAGAATGTATATGCTGTATTAAAGTTTATAAGCACAGACGAAAGGTTACAATAACAGAATTCAACTTACATATATAAGACATAGGTGTTGAATACATCAGAGAACGGTATATCCAGGGCGACAATTAGTGCAACGATTGATGTTGCGAGATAGTTCAGCCTCGATGTCCATTCACTGGCATTGTTGACAGGATCCAGGAACGGGGTAAATATACATTGTACAAGGAAAAAACAAAGGGCACAGAGAACAAGCACTATTTGACGGATGATAGGAAGGGCTGAACGCGATACAGAACGGAACAGGCAATTATTGGAGTCGATTACAGCGATGATGAGTAAAGTACTGATCTTGGCACCGAGGTATATTGACTCGTATGTCCCCCAGCCTCGTCGGAAGCCTGAAACCATCGTTTTGAAAAAGGTTTGATCTAGCCAAACCTGACGTACCGCCATACAAAAATGCGAAAGGATTCTGATCACGGTTGAGTAAGCGATGATATTCCTCGTCCATCTCATGATTATTTCGTGGACGCCCCAGTTCAGTGAACTTGTCCACTTTGGGAACTGAAAGCTTGATAGCACGGTGGAGATGGAAAGGGAACCAAATTGTGAGCTGTAGGAAGTAGCTCATTAGACTTTCATTCATAGTCGAATTGAAAACTGTAGAAACGCACGAATATAACAACTGAAGCAGCTAATATGGCTACAAATGGTGCATAATTCACCTGATTTCGGCGCATCGTTGTAGTCCAACAAAAATCCAAGGGGTCACGATACTCATTAGGTGGACCTAAGGGAGGTAGGACAGGCGGATATGAAGTTGCATTGGTGTATGGATTAGGAACAACCCAAAGATCTTGTGACCACACAAGAACATGAACAGCCATGGTACTGAGCGGGAGGTAGATTACCGTCAACAGAAACGTAACCAAGACAAGTCCCCATCGAGTTCCATGAGATACTGTTGGCTGAAGTCCTTCTACTATGTCGTAACGATTGCACTGGTGGCTCAAGCGATAAAAGATATAAAGAAGCCCAGCCGAAAGTATCAGATATACCAAAAGGAAAACCAATGATTCGACGAGCGTTGAAGCAAAATTAAGGGCTAATATGTTCGGTCTAGTATTATCTACATCAGCACCGAGATAATAAAGTGGAATGAAGGTTATACAGACATTGTCCCCAGGAATAGATTTCTCCATTCGTAACCGAGATTGTTCTCGTGGATGGGTACTATGGATACATGGAACACGCATATACGGCTTCAAGATAGGTATTCTTACCTATGGTACTCAAGATCAAAGCAAACACCTGCACAGTGTTGAAGAGACCTTGCAAGCTATAATAAGAAGCCAATACACTGGAGCCCTAGAAGAAACGTTTAGCCAGAAGTCAGTTGCCATCTCAGCCAACGTACGGTCAAGCCTAGAACCAAATTGACGGACAATCCTAAAATGCTCTTCCGATTTCGCCACGTCGGCACTATGGTTGCATTGGTTTCAAGGTCATCCAATGATTTCCCCAACTCGGCTAATCTATGCATTGGGGGAAACATAGCCTCAGAAGCGCCGGGGAAGGCTGGGGGAGGGAGAGAAGAGAGAAAATTGTCCAGTTTGGGCAAATAGAGAAGTGGTGCATTACGAGCAAATACAGCGGTAGCAGGAGTAGGACGATGATTCGGATTAGGACAACGATGGGGTTTAATTGATGTCCTTAGTGGTGTCAACTCGTGACTGGTATGGTGCCTAGGCAGAAGAGGATTGTCTTCGTTGTAACCCTGTGAGTATTGAACCAAAGGCTCTTCAATGAGGTCAGTAAGGTTGGAGTGCAAAGGGAGGCCATCGGTCGCTAGATGCTTCCGGTTTATTGTTGCAGCTGTAATGTCAAGGCCTGGCGGATCCGGAGGCTCCACTTGAGATCCTTCATGAGATGGTACCAAAGTATCCTCTATACTCTCATAGTTGCGGCTATCTTTGTGCGTGAGGAATCGCGCACCGTAAGAGATAGGCAAAGATGGTGATTCAGGATTTCGACGACTCTGAATCTCCGAATCGGGCAGCGTCCTATTCGAACTGTTACTTTTGGGCCGTCTGGAAATGATCGAGGAAGCTTCAAAATGTTCAACGAGGTCTTTAACAGTCATTGCCCTGTTGGCATTGGGTGATTTTATGGATTCAGGAGACTAGCAGTTACAATTGCAAGTTCGCCAGATTCGTCAAACTGTCTGCATTTGTAATTCGAATTACGTACACCATCATTTATAAATGAAGATGACTAGTTATGTAGAAGAAAGGCGGATATCTACACGACTCCTCCAATAATGCCAATGATTACATGAGTAAAATACTTGTGTATTAGATGTATGTAAGTAGTAGACGGGCCTTTCCATCTTGGACAGAACGTTTCGATACTAATCTCAGAGGTATTCCGTCCGTCGGTCTGAGACAGCTTTATCAGTAGGACTCGGATTTTCTGAGCAGTTTTGGCCATATTGCCTTAACCTCCTGTTCCAATGGAAGCAGGGGCATGACAAGTTCTGGATGTCTTGTAAGTGCATCTCGTAACTCTGGATCTTCCGACAGATCCTGCTCTTTGACAGATGCATGAATGGTTTCACAGGTCACATCGTTGAACGCAGTCGGAATGGCACGCCGAATACTGTAACTCAGAGAAAAGATACCTCGATGGGAGCTAGAAAATGAGATAATGATTAGGCTAATATGTACTTGTAAATTCAATGATATCACTGACTTATGGAATTTCTGGGTGCCCCAAGGGGACGCTGGATGAATAACAGACTGGAAATATTTCGTATCAAGAGACAGGATAGTTTCAATTTGGGCCTAGTGGACATATTCAGCGATCACTGGCGAATGCAGCAATTCTTGATTAATTCACCGCCATCCATGTTAGGGTCAAGTCTGCTAGGTCATGGTCACTGTAACCCCCTCCAACCTGTAAATTGTCAATTTACGCTTGATTAATAAATCTCGAATTCGCCTACATCAGCGTGCGACCCTCACGCCACAAGTTAGTTGCGTCTTCGAACCATCAATGCGACGCATGTACTTACCAGTAAACCAACACTGCACAAGAAAGTTACTTTCCCAGCCTTCAGATCATGAACGAGGAGCTTGATCTTACCTGTTTCAATATTTGACCTCGTTGTCTACCTTCTGATGTCTGTTCAAACTTGGCACAGTTCTATAATGTACCGAAGCTTTAATAAACGAGAAAGTTTCAGAGTCGCATAACATACAAAATCCGTTCGTGTCTCGTTCAAAGCCAGGGCTTGATATGTATACTCAACATGTGGGCCCAGGACTTTATCAGGAAACCCGAACATTGTCCGAACGTCGTCTGACCGCGAGCGCAGTTCTTCGGGTAATCCAAAGGATCCAACAGTATCAAATACGCCAAGACATCTATTTGAATATGAGCAACCATGTTTGGAATGGCCAATACAATCAAAACCGACTTGATAGTAAATTTCGACTGCTGCAACCTCGCCCGAGATTTGCCGTGTGACGTGTTTTGAGTCCACGGCAGAAGCTGCTGCTTCAGACTTTCTGATTCTAAAAAGTGTTTCAGTCCGTCAACTCTCTCTCGTATAGAAGAGATATACCTTCTGAACTCTCGCTTTTGCCAAGTTTCTGGTAGTTCAGGAAAATGCTGGCAAAATGATCCATGTCTCTTCGATCCAAGATTCCAATCTCTCCCTGATCGCACGCACCGTCAAGTTCCATACGAAGCGATATTCAAAAGAGCGCTTACAATAAACATTGCTACCATACGAGCGGTATAGGCACCCTATTTGCGCGATTGTTGGATTAGATTAGAACAGCACCGGGCGCGCTCACTCGTGAAAAGCCAAACAAAAAGACCTATATAGGGAGGTGCGTTTAGAACAAGCGAGATTACATACTGATGCGGATGACACCAACCTCATCACCAGGATGATAGTTACTGCAGATGATTGTGGCCTAAGCGTCTTTGCAACTAAACCGAGTTACTCACTGTGCGATGAAGGCATAAGCCTCTTCGACTTTGTCGCCTAGACTTCTGCGTCAGTTCGATCAAAAATATAATGGGAAGACCCATACCTAACGAGCCTCCGATAGTTCCTAAATCCAGTCCTAATGTGTGAGAGAGAATGTACATTCGAGTTTTTAACATAGACTGAACCTTCCACGTAACGAGAATAAAGGCTCTTGTCTGACCCCATGCCAGATTGATAGAAAACGATCTGAGGTATAGCGGGTAGCAGTCTTTCGTCTTCGTGGTTGATCATTCTTGCGAGCCTCTGAAATCAATTAATCAAGACCGACCTCCGACCTGTACAATAGCACCAGAATATATTACATACCAGAATATTTGTATAGGACGATCTCTCGATTTCGGAAACGCCATCTTGCCAGGTTCTGGGAAATGTAAAGTCAAAGCCTGTCTATCATCATTCGAAGTATTTCTATTGTACATACCCATCACAGCACACTATGATCCTTTTATGCAGCTTTAGATTAGGGCTGACCGGACGAAGAGGGAC
>JAGGAS010018853.1:4659-24503 GCA_017657355.1 Termitomyces sp. K1Ac | reverse complement strand
TCTTGGCCTCTTGTAAGTATGTAGTAATAATTAGTGTACATTGCATGTAACAAATCAAGCGTCCTTTGGAAAAGTTCTGATATCACTGAGGTATAATGTATATCATAACAAGACGCCAGTAAATCCTTTGGTCAGAAAGGATACCGTACACACTCAGGCCCCTGAGGTGGCTTAGTGGATATAATTACATACAGGGTACAGGAAACGACATAACTCATGTTCAACAGATGAAAAGAAGCTTTGTGTCCTAGTTTCGAAAGTATAGGGTCAGCATTACATCGAGAGAGGGCGGTCAAGAGCAACAGACCATAGGATGCGAGCTCGAGAGCTGAGGCTTCTGTTCGTATTTGGCCTTGAGAATATCACGGATGTTGACGAGAAGTTGTTGATAGCTCTGCTGCTTGTTCTTACCTAGTGTACCTCGTTAGAAATCGATGTGAATTAATGAGTAAAGAAAAACGACGCACTAAGCACGGCAATGAATGCGTAACTCATAGCGCCTGTCGCCTGGCCTTGCTCTTGGGTATCTGCACTCGTTTGCGAGTCCTTGCATCCACTCCAGGAGATCTGTTTGTATTGCGTCAGCTGAGTATGAAGAGAGAATCGAGGATAGGGACAAAAAAGACGTACGACATCTGCAGGGCTCGTCCTAGTCGCTTTGGCGTAGTTGTTCGCTTTCTCCTGGCCGCCTGTCACAGTTTTGACCAGGCCCATAGCAGATTTGAGAACTCCGCCCATGTCGCCACGGGCGTATGATGTGACGGCGGACATCAGACCCTGTCCAGCCTCTGCAGCAAGGTTAGGCTCTTTGATCTTTCCTTCCGTCGAGTACTTTGACGGGATCAGTATCCATGAAGTGAGTATACGAAAACCAAAGGACATACGATATAAGGAAGATCTGGATGCAGAAGGAAGCTGAGTATCGGAAGTGATCTTATACAGGGAACTTACCAAGAACCGAGCCGGAATGGCAGGACTAAGTGAGAAGTTAAAAAAGTTGTAATATTGTAAGCAGAATCACAATAGAACTCACGTCGAAGATGGATGTCAGGCGGCATCCGGCAGGAAGGGGTTTAACCATGATCTCATGCAGGAGCTATCGACAGATAGTTTATGCATCAAATACGGTCAGATGGGAAGGAAAGACAGAGGTACCCACATCATCGACAATGTGACCATTCCTCTTGAAATCCACCTGCCACAGAAACGTATCAAATTTGGACCTTAGCCAAGTCGAGACGATCGAAAACGTACGGGATAGATAACTAGAAAACGGCATCTTGATAAAAGCAGAAAGGACGAAAGCTCAGACTCATCTCGTACCTTCATCATATCCATCGGCTTCATCTCCATCTAAGTCCTTTGTTTGACCACCATGCCCAGAATCTTGGGAAGGGAATATGTGAGAGACAGCCGGTATAGGACATGATATGCTTACAGTGGAAAAACAAGGAGTCATTAGGAGCGGCGCCACGGACCAGCCATTGCATCGCCGATATCTATGAAAAGAATGGTATCAAGGCATAATCCTATTGCCACAAAAAGAAGACTCACAATATTATCCCTTGTTGGTATGGCACGGGGATTGCTCTGATCATCCGTAAGAATGACAATGTCATCTCTCTTGTAACCAAAGGTCGCTGGAATGAAAATATGTGAGTGACGAGATGAAACTGAACAAAAGCATCCAACATACTGGTCAGAAAATTGACGATGTTGTGCACGTCATTGATGCATCCTCTGAGTTCGCCCTGCTGGCCTCTGTAGTTGATACCGATCTACCCAAATGCACAACGTTGAAAAGGGTGAATTTACTTGCTTCTAGGAATAGATGACTTACGCATAATGCCTTCTTCTTTCCGGTACATTGAGAGTATTGGAAAAAGGGCTGGGCCGTCTGACCATTAGCACTCTGGAATCGAGGTCCATAGTCTTGTTGTTGGGTAGGGGGTCGTGGGGGTGGCCCGCCTACAGGATGACGTGAGCGAGAAGTACTCGGAACGGATCGATCACATGTAACATACTTGGAGGGGCATAATGTTGACTGTCAGGCATGGAACCGAAATCAGGCTACCAGACTGGACTGGAGACACCCATAAACAGTACTCACGTGTGTTGCGGAGCACCACCGTATTGCCCTGGGTATCCGCCGCCGTGGTGTTGTTGATGGTATTGTTGGCCTGGGTAACTGGACCTTTGAACTGGGGGAGGGCCGGAGGGGGGTGCGTAGCCGCCGTGAGGAGGGGGTCCAGGAGGGACATATCCACTATAAATCAGAGATGAACATTAATTCGATCGAGAAAAAGGCGACGTCTGTACGCAGGTTGTGGATATCTGGACGAAATATTAGGCTGGGTTCGATACAACCTATTACGACTTACCCTTGAGGAGGCCCCGGCGGTGGCGCATAACCAGATGGCGGCGGTCCTGGGGGAGGGCCATAACTTGAATAGAAAGAAAATCAGCTGAGAACAAGAATACAGATCGAAATTACGTACCCAGATGGCGGTCCAGGAGGTGGGGCATATCTGGAAGCAAATCATCAACATCCATGAATGGTTGTGCCAAGTCAGCATACCCAGCAGGAGGTGCGCCGTATGATGGTGCATATCCGGGATTGTAGCCTCCATGCGAAGAATATTCTCCAGGAAAACTGGATTAAATGATCAGATCGTCCATAAACAGGTAGCTTTGATTTCGTACGGGCTGGGGAATCTGGATGATTGAATTGGTTATAATCAACAGAGATAACCTTGAAGAGAAAAACATACGCGGGAGCACGGTCGTTTGGTTGGTTGTTCCACGATGACATCTCAACTGAAGGGTTAGAAGTCAAGGCTGCCACTGCTGCATAGCCACTGATCAAAGGCGGTCAACATCATGGTTTGTGACTGCATATCATCGCGCGAGCCTATACACCGTGACGTTCATTATTATCTTCCAACAATCATAAAAGCCTGAAGGCGTCACGACTCCTCGTTCTACATCCAACAATCAATCATTTGTATCGCGATAACAGTTGCTATGTAATACCTCAAATAGGATCCAAGGTGAGTTGTCTTGAGCCCTTTTGATATTGATTATTGTTCGAATAAACCACCGTTCTTTTTCCTTTAGACGGTTTGACACACGCTACTATGGAACACGGAACCCTTTAGAACTCCGGCTAGCTTTACTACGAACAATTGGGCAAAACTTGTTACAATTAGAACCCGTTGTCTCGTGTTCGACTTACACACACAACTAGACACGACTCATCTGTTTTCTTGTTCGACACACGCAGACTGACCCATCCTTTTTCTTGTTCAACATACACACACGACTCATCCTTTTTCTTGACTTGGGCACAATTATCAACTGGTTTCCACAAATTTACCTGATATATAACTCCCAGAGTCCTTTCTCATGTGTCAACAATTCTTCTGCTATTCAAGATATGAGCGCGCAATCCACCACAGTTTCTTCTCTTCTAGAGGGCCTCAATCCTAATCAACTAGAGGGTAAGAAATTCTCTACGATCTACATAGACCGTCATTTATCTAAGTGGCTTGAAGCTGTCCAGTATTCGCCAGATGATCCGTTACAAGTTTTAGCCGGACCAGGCAGCGGGAAGACCAGGGTGAGCCCCTCACGGTTCTTCAAATGACGAGAAAGAGATTATACTTACCTTTCCAACTCCTTCAGGTGCTGACATACAGAATCGCATACATGATCCTCTTTCACTCTATACCCCCGTCGTCCATATGCGCAATTACCTTTACGAACAAGGCTGCAAAGGAAATGCGAGAACGTTTGACGAAACTCATTGGGCCTGAACGCACACAACAACTGAAAATGGGGACTTTTCATGCATTGTGTGCCCAATTTTTGCGCCAATATCCACACTACTCTGGTGTAGGCACAAACTTTACCATCTGCGATGCCGACGACAGGTATGCATATATGTTGTGCATTTTTCCTGATCCTATACTTAGCTCTCAAATTCTGTCAGCTTGAACATCTTAACTCCGATTGTCGAGAAGCATAAGGAGTCTATTCAGGAAAAGAAGACTGTGAAGAATATCCAGTCTACCATTTCCAGAGCGAAAGCCACTAGAGATATTGATATTCTGTGCGGAATCGAGTCTAGGGTTTATCAGGAATATCAATCTGAACTTCGACGTCATAAATGTCTCGACTATGATGATCTCTTGGTGCGTGGGATTGTCCTTTTTACTAAATCTCAGGAAGCCGTGTCATGGTGTCGCTATGTCCTGGTAGACGAATTGTAAGTCCACATATATATTATCTATAGACTTGACGTGGATCTGACTGGCCAACAAAGCCAAGATACCAACATGGCGCAGTACGGGCTTATGCGCGCCCTCGCAAAACACAACCGCGTCACTGTGGTTGGAGATCCTAACCAATCGAGTGTGTATTGTTCCTCTCCTCTCGAATTTCATCGCGCTAAGAAGAAATTGAGTATACGCGTGGCGTTATGCTGACGCAGGAAACCTGGATAAAATGCATAAAGGTAAGTGTTACATTGCGGTTAAGACCATGCTGATCAAGATCTATGAAGAATTCTACGATGATGGCATCGAGCTTAAGCGAATCTGGATTGACCAGAACTATCGTTCCACTATGTCTATATTGAGCGTCAGCTCGGCGATAATCACCCAAGGTACTTACGTCTCCTTTCCCGTTCAACTCTCAATTATCAACAAAACAAAACACACAGATCACACGCGCAAGTCGGTACTTTTCAACTCATCGCATCCTGTCGGACCCAAACCATTCCTGTGCCAATTTCCCGAACGGCGGAAGGAGATTGAATTCATTGCCACGGAGATCAAGAGACTACTTGCTCATATGGGAGGTGCTCTTTCATGGCGGGACGTAGCAATTTTAAGTGCGTAATACCTCGAGATGAGATCCTTCATTTTTCTCAAACCACACAAAGCTCGCTTCAACAAATTTTCTAATAATATTGGAAAAATATTGGATAAGAATGGTGTGCCATACAAGTTTATTGGCCGTAACAAGTTTCTGGAGGATATTGTTGTACGTCTTCATCCAACTTCGACATCAATGTGCTGACATATCCCGTATGATTGCGTAGGTTAAGGATCTTTTGGCCTACCTGCAGCTTGCCAGTAATCCTGAATTTGATCCTGCTTTCATTCGCGCATGCAAAGTCCCGAGCCGAGGCATTGGTGATACGGTAGGGACTTGACTATTTAAATAAAAGCCCAGCGGTCATTCTCATTCTCCCCCAGACCTTGCAACGCATCGCTGCAAGAGCTAAGGCCTCTGGCAATGTCTCTCAATTTTCCATTATCGAAGGCATTTGTGATGGTAGACTGTCAGACTTTGAGTACCCTGTCAAGGATAAGTTGTCGTCCTTTGTACGAGTCATCCGACATTTGCGCCGTCGCGCAAACATCGTAAGTGGATCACCAAAATGTGTGAACCAGAAATAACATTCACATGATGAAGAACGGCAACCCTGCCAATTTGATTCGTGAACTTATCGAACAGATTGATTTCAAAGAATACCTGAAGCAATCCCTGAAGACGGAATCTGACTGGGAAAGCAAATGGAAGAACGTGGAAGAGTTGATCTCTTTTGCAACTGAACATACTGCATCAAGCGACCACCCGATGTGAGTATCATTTATATGGCGATACCAGTTACTAACGACCCAGGTTAGAGTAACCCCACTTCAATCTTTCCTCCAAGCCGCTCTGTTGTCGACGTCTCAGAGTGCTAACGACGAGGATGTAAGTCCTGCTTGTTTATCTTTACACCGTTTAGCTCAAGATCGTTTCTAGAAAGTTGCCATCTCCACATGTCATTCTGCAAAGGGTCTTGAATGGCCAGTGGTCATTATTCCAGCTGGTAAAATACCTCGTTTTTCACCCATTCTTTCTCTTGATTGACACTTTTCATAGTTGAGAGAGGCAACTTTCCCTGCAATTTCTCTCAAGACAAGGAAGAAGAAAGGTCAGTTTAATGCTTGAATAATATCATTTCATTAAAGCTTCTTGTAGGCGTCTGCTCTACGTCGCCTGCACTCGTGCAAAGGGTCTCTTGTACCTTACTTATTCTGGCCACGACGTGTACAGCCTGTCCCCCTTTATTTGGAGGACAGGGAATCCTGTGTGTATTTCTCGCCTCTGTATTTCAACCTTGAGCCAATGCTAACTCGGTCATAGACTCTGTTCACAGACCAGATACCTGCGTTCTCGCCGGAAGATCGACAAGTAATATGTGCTGTCACTGGAAGACCTTTGCCAACCGAGACGGAAGTCGCAGCCCGTGTAGCCGAATTGTAGGTCCAGGATTCATCGATCATCGATCATCTTTCGTCTGCTCATTCTCAAATTGTATGTATAGCGAACACAGAGAACGATTTCCTGAGGGACAACCCGCAGTAACTTCTGGTTTCGCTCAGAGTCATCTTCTGGAGTCTGCAGGGGTATAGGGGGGGTTGGAGGTGTTTGTTGAAATGAACGGCGTGGGAAGCAGCATGATTTTCAGCTTTTTCAAGCTCGTTCATGTTTGGGGCAATCCGCGTATGTTATCAATGGACTTGTGGAGCACTTGTACGTGTAAGTATGCGATTGTGGCAGTATCTAAGTAGCATTATTTATTCTATGCGTCTGTGGTTGGTTCCCTAACTATTGTGATCATATTTGTACAATGGATGATTGATACTATACCTTGCTGATCGTGACAACCGCAACCACCTCTTACCGATATACACTCTTCTTATGACTGTTTCCACTTTAGCGACTTCCACGCAAGGCTTGTTATAGATCTGAGCTTGCCTCTTCGTGGTACCTTCCGAAATGTCTGATCAGGAGGCGCAAATCACAGTGAGTACTGGTCTACTGCCACTGAGAAACCGACGCACTTGAACCCTTTTCAATATATTTTTCGACAAAAGATAAGGCGTAAACGCAAAAGACGAGTTGCTGTTGACCCATGTCTTGGGTTCTACTGCAATATCCGCTCGCCATCACCAATTCTTACCGCGAAGAAGGACGACAACGAGAACGATACTGACCATCCAGAGTGGACGCCCCTACCTCATGATCCTCCTTCGCAGGATGAACCGCACCATGGTACCAATCCTACACCCCAACCATCTGATCTTTCCTCAGAACCCGAACCTCTCACTGTCGAGGCGTTCCTGCGGAAGAACGCACTTGGACGAGGACGCATAAGAAAATACGGTCGTAAATACAGGAATCAACGTATCGTTCAATCTGACGATGACTATACTGAAGACAACCATCCTCGAAACCAAGCTTCTGGACTCAGCGACAGGTAGGAATATTATTGGCCCCACTCGAAAAATTTTGCAAAATTTTATGTATGCGCTTAGTCGACCTACTTTGCATTTTCTTCCCATTCAGAGACCCAAAAACGACTCGGCCAAACCCAAACCTCGAGCGATTCGGTTATGGAACCATGCCAATGCAAAGGGCGTTCCTTTTCGCACCTCGTCATTCTCTGAACCTAGGAAGACCAAGAAAGAAGTCGTTGGCCGTGGATCTATCACTGGACAATCCCATCCTCTAAGTACCTGGAGCACCTTCAGAAGGTCCACCACCCATGGGATTGAAACAACTCACAAGCCATCGAAGGTTCCTCCGATACGGAATAGCAAACATTCTAATCGCTGCGCACCCTTGGTCTTTGTACCTCTGACGGATTCAGAGGAGGCTTATCGCAAAAAATTCCATTCTACCAGGTTTCTTTTCTCTGTGTCTGAGATGCTCAAGGATCCTTCTGATAGATTGATTCTTAGCGGCATGTCTAAATGTGGTGCCGCGGCACTTTCCTCTGGCCACGGACAAGAACTTCCCTGCTCTACCATTGCTCCACTGAATCTCATCCCCGCAGATCATATAGAGAATGTGTCTCCAAACCAATCCTGCTCCTGCTCGTCTTCTAGTGTTCTATCCCCAAAAATTACGGTACCTGACAGCGTCCTTGAACCTGCTCTCGAAATATCTGAATTCTTGCCTCTGACCTCTATTGCTCTGTCGACACAAGCTCCCGCATCGTGCTCTAGGAAAACTCCTTCCGAAAAAGGTCTTAAACCCCTTGGTTCTTTTCTCGAAGGCTTCATAGACAGAGTTCGGGCTGCCACTCAAGCTGAAGACGTTATCATCAACCATCCTTCGGACCACCAGGTATCCACACTTGGTTTCGCTGAACCTATTTCTTATCATGGACTGGAACCTCTTTTGACGACTCATGACCGTACGCCAGGACCTTCGTGCACCGATAGTACTAGACAAGCCTCACACAAACAACCATCCACTCCCCCCGATGCTAACAATCAATTTGAAGATATCTTGCTTGATATGCCGGATGACACTTGCTCTACCTCACAAGAAGAATTCCCTCCATATGTACCGCCTACTACGCCTTTCGACATAAATGCTGCTTTGTTGGCGTACACTCAAGCGGGCAGCTCATGCATTCAACTCTGATCTTTCGAGTCTCTATTGTGATACACTTCGTCGGGTCTACAAAAAAGCAAGATCCACGAAGGGGCCTATTATACAGGAGTTTGATACTGTAATATTGTCTGATACAAATGCACATTGTTGTTGTTGTTATTGTTCGTGTTCGTGTTCAAGAATCACCAGACCTGGAACGAGGTTCTGCCCTCAGACATCGCGCGAGGGGGTATCGTAAAGTCAGCTGTCGCCCATTCATGATACCACGGATCTCTTCAAACTATTGTGACCGATGTCAATCCTTAAAGCTTGATAAGTCGAGGTTTAAGGTTTGCATACCTTGGTGCCCTCTGCCAACGAAAGCGTCCTGTGATAATGTCTCTCAAGACGTTCTCGGTATACGACACCTCTGTCTTCCCATTCATTGATCTCGGCAGTTGCCCAAGTAATAATTAGGCGGTTCCGCTGGAAGCTAACATGGACGTCCTGTTTTGCCACGTTGGGGAGATCAAATGTAACCACCATCATTCGACCATCCGACGATTCACGAAAGGACGAGCTAAAACGGATCACGGCTAATCAGCTTCCTTGATTTCATAGAACGATAAAAATTGGAGGAGGCGCCCAACATACATCGATTTCCGCTTCTTCAGGGTATTCGGATCGGGAGCAGAATCCAAAACGGGAATGTCGACTGGAAGTTGGTCGGACAATGAGAGGTCGTTGGCATGTTCTTCAAGCGATTGGACCTTTGGCTTCTCTTTAGCCATCTTGCGCTCCTTTTGTTGTCGGATTGCGCTCCAGATCTTGTCTAAAGAATGGTCATCCGAAAGAGGACGAAGAGACGGTTCATCGATGTTCGATGCCGCTATATTGGGATGATTATAGAAATGATTGACGGGGGTATGATAGATGCTCGTATCATCCTCTGTAATAGAACCCAAATGCGTAGGCGGGTATATGATTCCAGTAACAGCCGGTGTTACAGGAGAGTCATTAACCTTGTCGTATGACTTGCGAATGGCGTCTTGGGCGGTGTTGAGGTGGTTACTTCGGGGATTGTTAGTATAAGAAGGCATCGACAGTCTTTGGAACCGATGGAAAAACGATGTGGGAGATGAAGATGAAGAGGCTGTCTCGGCCTCGTTCAATTTATGTAGACAAAACAATAAGAGCCACCATTACTGCACCTTGTTCTATACCTTGTGCGATTCACGAGGACAATATAGTGAACACGGGGGTAAAACGAAACGGTACGATGGATGGGGTGTGAAATGTGTAATGTGCACGATTGCGATAATCTATGAGGGGATCGGCGTGAGGTCAGGGAGCCAATATGTTGGAGAGGTATTTCTACAATGAGGCGGCAGTCAGTCTATGGACACATCAGAGCGGCATGAAGGATATGAAACAGATGAAAGAGGAAATGTGGAAGAACTCTCTCCTTCTAACTCGAGCTTTCGGATCACTAGCTGCCTCAAGGGAAACATGCGGCTCCTTGCCACCTTCCGTCTTTGCGAACGCCTCTCAATCGATGGCGGCATTTTCCGCCGGCCACGTGGTGTATATAAGAAGAAAAGTTATTTTTTCCTCCTTTTTTCCCGCAACCTGTCTGTACATACATACGAATGGGTGAGTCTATCTATGTTCTTCGCTCTAATTCCCACTATGATGGGTCTCGTGCCACTCAGTCAAATCGCATGTTAGACTACCGATGCGCCTTCACCGGAGCTGTGGATTCCTTAGACTTCTGATCCTTGGCGTGTGTCCTGTCTTTCGACAATAACTGATAATATCATTCTCTACCCAGGTCCACCCTTCGAGATTACAACTTTTACTATCGTATAATACAGGCATGTAGATTGTCATGGCAGTGAGAGGGGTATATCATACATTCAAAACAAAAAATCAGTCCGAAGGTGGGGCTAGGACCCTGGAGGCTTGAATTTCTTGTTGGCATATCCTCCCGTACTACGTCCCATCCCCAGACGCCGTTTCGTGCCCTGAGACGCAACATTAGTGGTTAGTGGAGGGATATCATATGTAGAGCCAGGATTGGGAGGTGACGCCACAATAGGCGCTTGAGCGGGCTGGTACGAGCTAGAGTCTGTCGTGCACAACAGGGGGTGTAATTGTAACTTTGCTGGCAAGGTGAATTCCGTTGGAGCGCTAGTTTTTGGTCGAGAGGATACGGATTGCTCCTGAAGAGGTCGAGACGGCCTTGGGGCTGGATTTTGAAATAGATTAGGCATCCACAGCGGGAATCCGGAACCACCGTTTACATAGGTCGGTTGAAGTGCAGAGCTTAGCATAGACTCAACCCAAGTAGTCGCGGTAGTTGTGGTCGCAGAGCTAAGGGGAGAAGATGAAGTTTGTGGACGATGATCAAGAGCCGCTCGCCGACTCAAAAGAAAACTCTTAAATGTGGTGTGTCCATTTAGGACTTGCTGAAGGGGAGATTTCTCAGGTTCCGCAATCGTTGACGATGTAAAGGTGGCTGTAAGATCCTTCAAATTTACTGGCGCCCTGGAGGAAGATGGCACATCAGAGGGCTGATTAAAGTCGTCCATCAAGTGATGGGGTGTTGTTCTTTCACTGGATTCGGAGTCAAAAAATTGGCGAACAAGATAAGGGAAACTGAACATACACCTCCACAATACGGTTTGCGACACCCGACCCAGAAGGTAGTGGTTGTGGACGATGATTAGCGGCCGCTCGGCGACTCAAAAGATAACTCTTGCGTGTAATGTACCCATTTAGGAGCTGTTGAAGGGGAGATTCCTGGGCAGGTTGCACGATCGTTCCGTCAGTCGGATCATCTCGAGGACGTGGCTGTCTCAGAGACATCGGGTTTGAAGATATCGGCGGGACCTTATCACCCGTTGTTCGGAGAACAGAACTTGACGATGTAAATGTGGCTGCGAAATCCCTTGAATTGACTGGCGCGCTGGAGGAAGATGGCACGTTAGAGGGCAGACTGAAGTCGTGATGAGGTGTTGTTCTTTCACTGGATTCGAAGTCAAATAATGGGCGAAAAAGGCAAGGGAAAACGGAACACACAACTCCACAATACGATTTGCGACATCCGACTCACAAGGTAGTGGTTTACTGAGGATGTCGCATATCACTTTCCGGTCACCAGGTGAGAACGTTGGTTGAGAGGTCGTGAAAATAGTCTGTGATCTGATAAGCACCTGGCCTGACTTTTCTATACAGCTGAAATGCGCTCACAGGATCGTCCCATTGTACGATTGAGACGAAGGATGACACCTGCCTGTCCATCTTGTTGCCCGCAATAAGACGGCTTGCAGTGGAGGTGAGATATAGTAATCCCTGTGCACGAGTGCAAGCAACGTAGAGCAGGCGTCTCCACGACGCTATCAATCCAAGGCTGCTACACGAGAATTATATTGATATACTGACCTTTCTTCGTCCTCGTCCTCAGAACGAGCGAATGGGAAAGTTCCGTCTTCAGCTACGACCAGGATTGTTAAAAGGGAGGTAGATGAATGCGGGAGAAAAGATATTTACCAGAAGGTATGAAAACCACAGGCCATTCCAAACCTTTTGCAGCATGACATGTTGAGATGGTGACTTTCTATGTATAACGTCATAGTGAGTGTTGTGTGGTGAAATGCGACGAGGGAGCTCACATCTTTGCTATCCTCTTCGCTTTGATTATCGCCCTCGGACGATAACATGGAGGCTTGAAGAAACGATCGAAGTGGCGTCTCCCTGTTTCATATGGTCAACCAGTAATCGCAGACATTCGAGTGAAAAGAGCCCACTTGGGACCTTCGTTTGTCATAGCTTGCTCCGCAACAACAGGGATACCAGTAGCAACCTCGGTGGCGAATGTGATCAATTCCTTGACGTTCTCCCATCTGCTTTCCCAATCAGGCTGGGTTTTCTTCAGGTGGTCTTCGAAGCCAACCAAGTCAACAAGTCGTCGAATTAAATCCGCAGGGGAGGTGTCCTCATATTAAGCTCTTAGTTCCAATTCAAAAGAATGGCTCTGAATAAGTACCTTGTTGGCAAGGTCGCGCAGCTTCCGCATGACTGACACGAAAGAAGACAGTTTTCGCTTCGCGGTAGGTTTCATATCAGGCAGTCTGCCTTCACAGATTCCTTCCATAATGGACAGTTGTGAGACTTTGGATTTCTCAGCCCTTGCAGCGATCTCTTGTAACGTCTGGCAGAATGAGCGTTGATATAATATTTGAAGTTATAAAATCCTCACCTTTTCACCAATGCCCCGACTTGGCACATTGCATGCACGGACCAAGGCAGGATTGAAGTCCGGATTATCGACAAGCTGTAGATAAGCCAGAATATTCTTGACCTGAGAAATGATACTAGCTGTCAAAATTCTATAAAGTTGCAAATCAACGAAGAAAGACCTCTTGTCGTTCGAAGAACTTGTGTCCACCGAGAACCCTACTAGGGATGCCATGTTTCTGTAATGCACCTTCGATGGTACGAGAAAGAGCATTGAAGCGAACTATGGCATGTTGAGCGAAAGCAAAGTGTTAACAAAAAACGAATTCACGCAAGATCGCCACGTCTCCCCACGAAAGAGCACCTCCCATATGAGCAATGATTCTCTTGATCTCGATGGCAATGAAAAGAGCCTCTGCGTGTTCGGTGGGGAAGCAACGTAGGAAAGGAGTCGAGCCAGAAGGATGTGAAGTATGCAGGGATTTTGGTATGCGATTCTTATCTGTATTTCATAAGTGAAACTCGCAGCGAGACCTATGTGACAGAACGTACCTTGAGAGACTATGGCTAGGCTAGCTTTCAGGATAGATGCAGTCGAGCGATAGTTCTGCTCAAGTAATATTTGTTGTGTGCCATTAAAGTCTTTGCAACTTGAACAACACAATCACAGGAGCACCGAATTCTAACTCACCTCTACGCATCTTGGCTAAATTCTCCACTTCTGCAGACCGCCACCCATATACTACAGAAGATTTAACCCAGAGTTTACGATATGATGAGATGACACGAACTGGATTGGTCTGGATCTCCAACGACTGTGACACGTTTTTGTATCGCCAGGGCAACCATAAGTGAATATTGTGTGGTGTTGGTATCCTGACTATCGTAGTGAACTTATGATCACTGTTCAATCAACCAACAAACAGCCTTTCAGACTTACAACTCGTCTACCAAAACATATTTACACCAAGCCACAGTTTGCTTGAAGCCTTCGAAGAGTTTAACACCATACAACAAGAGATCGTCGAAGTCAAGAGAGTTGTTACGCCGAAGCATGAGTTCGTACTCTTCATAGGTCACGCCGACGATATATTCGATTTGATTGAGTCTTGGTCCATCGTATGAATTAGGCGGAGCATTCGCCGAGCGAATTCGGGTGACACCGGCCTTACGCAGAACGTCGTTAGGGGTTTGTCCCTTGGCCTTTGCTTTGGAGATCATAGACTGGGCACCATTCTCAGTAAGTACAATCCCTTTCTCTTCAATGTAATCCTTGTGTTTCTTGAGGATCACCGCTATGATTTTCCGGCTACCAGAGTTACGAATTTATACTTCTTGAACTTGGCGAACGAGATACATACCTTTCGTCGGCGTCACATATGGTAAAATTCGCGTCTAACCCCACCAGAGTCGAGTGTATGCGCAAAAAGCGGGCACACAGCGCATGGAAAGTTCCCAATTTGAGTTGTTCAGTACGTCCAGGGCCAATGAGCTTCTTCAATCGTTCTCGCATTTCGTTTGCAGCCTTATTTGTAAAAGTGACTGCACATATAGAGGAGGGTGAAATCGAGTGTTGAAGAATCATGTACGCGATTCGAGACGTTAAGACCTAAAGGAAAAGAATGAGACGTTTCCGGTATTTCAAACTAATCTAGCAAATTACCTTAGTTTTACCACTGCCAGGTCCCGCCAAAATTTGTATTGGAACATCGGGCGCAAACTGAACAGCTGCAAAAATGTAGTACCGCATGGTCAAACTAAAGCACGATGAGATTCTCGTAGGACTTTCACCTTTCAACTGAGCAGAATTGAGACCCACCACAAGAGACTCGGCCGTGGGTCGTTGTGCATTAACGTTGTTCATGGCGCCAGCGCAAACAAGTTGTCAGACTCGGGATGGACGCGTCTTGTTTAAGTCACGTCTTTGACGCGGCGTGACCCATCCATTGTGGATCGTGACAAGTATGTCACACATGTCTTTTTGACAATGGAAAAGTTTATGCAGCTGCTAATAGTACTTACTGGTCTCCGGGATAGGGAACTTCTTACCACGGGGACTGTGTCTATTCTGGCGTGAATCTTCCTCACTTCCCACTGTATTTATGTAAGCTGCCATGGAACTTGTCTTTGTGGAGGTTCTTGCCGGGCCGGAGCTCGAAGTTGGCTCGAAGTTCTAAAGAAAGCCCTGGTCATTTGAGCAGCGCTGCATATGAGTACCCCGTGTAACCTTACTTCCCCACATCGACATGGAGAAGACACGTTCTGACACTTTCGTTGACGCGGAAAGGTCACTTCCCCGTAAAGAGGCCAAGCTCAGTTGGTACACCTTGGGATGTGCTCTCTTCGCCGCTGTTGGTTCTCTCCTCTATGGCATCGACTCCGGTATTATTTCGACAACTACTTCGCAAACTAGTTATTTGAAATACTTCGCGCCGTATCGATGTGCCCTGCATTTTATCGTCCTTTTGTTCTCGTATACTCATTTTCGCTTTGCCAGCCGATATCGCCGGTGCTGTCGTTTCGACATTTGCGGCTGGCAGCTTTGTGGGTGTTCTGTTTGCTGGATGGGCAGCAGATGCCTGGGGTCGCAAATACACCATTATGTTTGGTACCATCTGGGCTATCATCGGAGGCGCCATTCAATCCGCATCGGTCCATGTGGGCATGCTCATCGCAGGTCGTATCATCGGCGGTTTCTCTATCGGAGTGTTGAGTAAGCATTCCATTGAGTGTAGTACAAGGATACTGATTGCTTTTGAAGATATGACAATTCCAATCTACAACGCCGAGCTAGCACCACCGAGTAAGGTATGCCTTTGACACCCTACTCATGATGCGCATTTTCGGCATCTCTGTCAGCGTGGCCTAGTCAGTGGAATTCACGGACAATTCGTTAGCTTTGGGTTTGCTGCTGCTAACGTATAACCATCTCCTTTCTAACGCCTACAGACTAATATATAACACTATCCTAGTGGATTGGATATGGGTGTAGCTATGCAAAAGGCGACTTTCAGTGGAGAGTTCCGCTCGCTATCCGTATGCACGATCTCTAACAATTCATCATTTATTCATCAATCTCTCGCATTATCCGGCAGAGTGTATCCCGGCTATGGTTCTCCTGGCAGGTATCTGGTTCTTGCCCTTCTCTCCTCGCTGGCTCCTTAACCAAGGGCGAGATGCCGAGGCATTCGAAGTAGTCAAGAGACTGAACAAAACCGAGGGATCCCATATAGAAGAAATCGCGGAGCAACAATTCCATCAAATGCAACTCCAGATCAGTTACGAGAAGGAGAACACCAAAAGCCTCACTGAAATTCTGGCCTCTTCAAGCACTCGCAAGAGGCTTATTCTTGCCGTCCTCATCCAGGTCTTGGCGCAGCTGTCCGGTATCAACGTCATCAATTGTACGACAGTTCCTCTGCTTCCACGAATCAGCTGCTAACAGAGAACACAACAGATTGTAGGTTCCGTCGACCGCATTTATTTACGAAAGCCTTCATTTCACGCAGATCAAACCGCACTTTACAAAGGCGTTGGAATAACTGGTCACACTGTCCAATTGCTTGCAGGACTTTACGGTCAATCGGGATCCTCGCCTTCAGTATGTGTTGACTGACATCACGCATGCGACAGGTATGGTTGGCCCTATCTTCAATATCATTTGTCTTGCCTTCGTCGACAAGTGGGGTCGGAAAAACGCGACATGGATCACTGGCATTGCCATGGGTGTCGATATGACACTCATCATGGTATTAACGGCAAAATATGCAAACTCGACCAACAAGATCGGCCAGGGCTTCACCATCGCCTTCATTTTTTGTTTCAGTGCCATGTAAGGAGTTTTTCTTTATTTATTTGGTTCCTATTCACATCTAATATTTTGGCAGCTTCTCCCTCGGATTTAATTCTGTTCAGTTTATTTACGTCCCTGAAATCTTGAGCCAGAATATTCGCGCTTGGGGATCTAGTGTAGCTGCGTGCAGTAATGTACTCGTCAATAGTGAGTTTATTTTCACTCCCTCCCCCAATCATTTTACGCTGAACTTCGTTTCACAGTCGTTTTCAATCAAATCTCTCCTACTGCTTTCAATCATATCGGATTCAAGTACTACGCTGTCTTCATTTGCACGAATATAGTTGGGGCCATCACGTATGTGTTTCTGACCTACTCTCCGTCCATCCAAAGTCACTGGTTTAAACACATATATAGCGTCTTCTTCTTTTTTGTTGAAACCAAAGGCAAGACGTTGGAGGAAATAAACGCTCTCTTCGGTGACAGGGTAGTCGAAGTTCCCTCCTACCACAAGGCGTATGGACGATGAAGAAAAAGTAAAAAGGACTCAAAGAGTGTCGAATTTCTGCTATGCCTGAGGACTGTCAAGGATATTTTCGATGGGAACTTAGTGTACAAAAGTCTAAACAGTGACTTCTGAACATTTGAAAGACATGTGCACGTCGAAGTTGGGCGCCCGGCACCGAGTACTTCAAGAATATGGAACAAACGAAACCAGCTTTGAAGTCTATGTAGGCACCATCGATTGCTATATGACCTTGATTAATTCGCGGTCGACAAAAGACGTTCTAGCTCTGCCTTCAACCCCTTGAGTACTTCGACTGCATCTTTAATCTGAGCATCTAGCTCGGTCGTCTTGGGTGTCTGTCCCTTCAACCCACGAACTAACTGTCCCTGTTCGGCGATCTTCGCCTCTAGAGCCAGGATCTCCGGCGTTTTGGGCACGTCAAGATCGGCAACAACCTGTGGCGCAGCCTTCTTTGAACCTTTACCCTTTTTAGCAGCCTTCGCGGCATCCGGGGCAGGTGCTTCGGGCGCGCCTCCGAATTTGGTCTTCCAGACGTCGATCATCTTGTCCTCAATTTTCTTGAAGAGGTGTTCCGGCTTTCCAATCGTGTGGCCTGCGAGAATATCGGTGCTCAGAACTTCGGGTACGACGCGAGCAGGTGCATTGAGTTGAACGAGGATAGAGTCGGAGGTGGCGGGCATGAATGGGTAGATTAGAGCCGAAAGCACATAGATCAAATTCACGGCACGAGAAACGACCTGAGCACATCGTTTAGGATCGGTGGCCTTCAATGCTTTGTTGAGACCAGACGATTTTCAAACACTCACCGGTAGTTGAAAGATGATGGAGCATTGTCCAGTCCCGGCCATCGCCAATTTGAACCGATGGCCAATAGACAGTATGGAAGTAAACGTTGTCTTTGCCCATGAACTGGTATAAGCGGACGTTCTTGGGATTGAACCACCACTGCTTCCATTCTGGGGTGTAGTTTGCAGTTATACTCGGATACCCGATCGGAGCATCGAACTATGAAGGAGTCAGAAACGTGTATATCTAGGTCCAAACGTTACTAACCCACACATCTAGAGAGCCAAATTAAATAAAAGATGGTCACAGGAAAATATCTGTACGTACAAAGGACTTTTCCCTTCATTCCTTGCTCCTCTGTCTCAAACTCAGGAGGAACGGGCACACCCCATGTCAGATCACGAGTCAAGGGAGTAGGAATGAGGCCGCCTTTCAAACGAGGGTCGATAATCACACCATCTCCGTTGATGACAGCGTTAGGCGACCATTTCCCAGTCTTCCACGACCGTTTAATCCATTCTTCAGTCAGTGGCTGAACAACATCTAATTTAAGATACATGTGCGCTGATGATTTCGTTGTTACAACGTGAGTCTTGTCAACCAAACAGCGAGGCTTGATCAGTTCGATTGCGTCTAACGTTCGACTACAGCCATCACATTGATCGCCACGAGCATCCTAGTCAAAGATAAGAAAAACCGCTATCGAAAAAAAACGTTATCTCGCCTCATAGCCGCAATGAGGGCAAGTTCCTTCGACAAATCTATCTGCAAGGAATCTAGGGCTGCTTCAGGCTTGTCAGAAATTAGAAATCGAAGAACACTGACTTGGGACAGCCCTCGCAATATGTTTGTTCTTTGAACTGCTTTTCAAGGTATCCATTCTGTCCAAGATTTGAAAATATTGATTGTGAGATCCTGGGAATTTGGGATAAGGAAAATAGTTCTTGGAAGCCACGAGACATTTACTCTGTGTGGAGAGGTGTAGATGTCCGACCAAAGTAATCAAATCTGGGTTCAGTTGATGTTAGCATGATTCAGGTCAGAATAGAGATGTCTTACCCAATGTCAAACCATTGGTATGTCTCTGTGTGAAGTGCGTTGTATTTGTCGCAGAGTTCTCGTGGAGTAACGTGTTCTTTAAGTGCCTGAGTCTCTGTTGCTGTTCCATACTCGTCGGTGCCACAAATGTACAAGGTAGTCCTATTCCTTGTGCCTGTCATGCGAGTTAACGAAAATCGGAAGCTGCAAGGAGCAAGGAAGAATTACGATTATATCTGCGACGAATTCTTAAACTTTGCGCTTATCTTTGAGAAGCATAAAGACTCACCGGCTGAATACATCGGCGCTAAGAGTAGATCCGATGATATTTCCTTCAACCACTCAATATTTCGTCTCGTGTTTCCACAACACGAACTCACCTAGATGGGGCACGTTGTTGCAATATGGCAGAGCAGATGTAATGAGAATATTTTCCTGGCCTTCCTTCGGCAATCTAACATGAACATGTAGGAGATCATTTAGGCTTTTGGATAGAATTTGCACATACATGGCCGTTGCGCCTGGAGGAGGTATCACTCGCAATACATTGTCTCCAGATCGTATTTTCTGTGTCATAGTTGTGTACTAGGATA
Source organism: Termitomyces sp. K1Ac (assembly GCA_017657355.1). NCBI lineage: Eukaryota > Fungi > Basidiomycota > Agaricomycetes > Agaricales > Lyophyllaceae > Termitomyces > Termitomyces sp. K1Ac. Next base: position 5,083 of record JAGGAS010018853.1, on the reverse strand, counting down.
CCGAGTGCAGGTTGAAAGAGTGTAAAGAATGGTCAGACGAGTATCGATGGAGGATAACTTCAAGCATGAATAGATTTGCAACAAGTCAAATCTAATCAGGCTGATGTACAACAAGCCACAACAACACGACGTTCTACGACGTTATCTCCGGAGTCCGGTCCTCTGTTTCCTTTCCGTCAGGCTTTTGCTGCAGAGGCTACACGTGGTGACCACTAAAGGTGGGGTATACTAACGACAACGTCGGGCTGTCCTGACGACGCTCGTTATGCATTTTTCTGGCTGGCTGAAGTGAGGGTCATGATGTCACAGTCAAGTTTATTCATGCTCAAGCCATTACTTACAGGACGCGTCTCGGTCTTGGGCAGGACTCTACCCCGGAGCTTACTTCTACTGCAGTCCTTCTAGGACTTGCGATAGGATGCCT
>JAGGAS010018852.1:0-24922 GCA_017657355.1 Termitomyces sp. K1Ac | reverse complement strand
CTCGGTGCGCTGCTGGAGTGTCTGGTCTTTGTCCTCAGGCGCCTCAGGGCGCGAGACACGAGCGCCCCATATACGCTCTTAACGACACACCTCGCTACGCTATGGACACACCTCGCGTCTGGGTCTTTGGTCGTCGAACACCGCGCCGCGGCGCGGGTGCTCACGCAGACGTTTATCGATCTCGATGCGTTGGGTTCCGGTGCGTGCTTTCTCCGTCCCTCGTCCCCTCTTCTTCCTTCTTACGCTTCGCGCGCAAAGACCTGTTTACATCCGCGTGGACCACGCTCCCCCCGGGCCTCAGACACACGCACCCCCGCTTCCTCGCCGTGCTTCTCAAAGTCGCTTACGACCGCGTGCGTGGCCGCGCCGGGGCGATGCACGACACGCTCAAAACGTACATCGCCACGAGCTTACGCGCGAGTATACGAGCGGCCGGCGCCGAAGACGAGGAAAACGATAAGTATGTATACGTCGAAGAAATGATAGATCAATTCAGAGAAGCGTTGTTCGATCTCGATGCTGAGCTTGCTGGTGTACGTCCCCCCTTCCCCTCTCCTTCGCTCCTTACACACTAACCACCCCCCCCCCACGCGCGCACAGGAAATCGACGACCTCCTCACCACACCCAACCCTACCCCGGTGTCCCTCCTAACAACGTACCTAACCCACCGCAAAAACGAAACACAATGCACACGCGCATGGAGACGCGTCCTTGCCTCGCTCTCTTCCCCCTCCCCCTCCCCCACAAAGACAAAAACACAAACGCTCCGCGCGCTCCTGACCTCCGCCCCGCATCTGCCTTCCCACCTGTCCCCGTCGCCAGAGGGAACAGAGACGGACGCGGTGCTACGCACCGCCGTGATGCGTCTCTTGGGCTCGGGTTCGACGCTCAACTTTGACCCCGAGCTGGATTTGGACTTGGACCTTGATCTGGAGGACGTAAAGAACATGTTAAAAGCCCATTGTACGTCCCCCTTTCCCCCTCCCCCCACGCACGCTAACGCGGGGGCAGCATACTTCCTCTCAACGGCCGCGTACGCGGATATCACGCGCGCGATCGCGCGTGCGTTCGTGCGGGGCGTTGATGCGGTCGTGTCGGCGTCGGCGGGGGGGTCTACGCAAGATATACCGATGGAGCTCGTGCGGTTCGTGGACACGGAGGAGGAGACGGAGGTGCTGGAGCGGGTGTTTGTGCTTGGGTTTGTTGTTCCGCACCTCCACGGGGAAGGGGGGGAGGGCGAGGGCGAGGGGGATGGGGGGACAGAGAGGGAGGGGGGAAGGGGAAGGGGGAAAGAGAGGGGAAGGCAGGCGGAGACGGAGATGGCGAGAAGCGTATGGGACACGGCGGTGCGGCGCGGGGGCGGGGAGGTGCGGCGTGGGGTGAGGGAGGGGGTGTGGGGCGTGTTGGGGGGGTTGGTGAGGGGTGTGGGGGTGGGTGGGTGAGTGGTTTTCTTTCCTTGTCTTGTCTTCCCCTCCTACCCTTGTCTTTCCGTACCTTGCCCCCACCGCTCACACGCTCACGCTCACCCCCACCCACAGCCCACCCCCGCCCGCAACCACAACCGCGGTCCTACGCGCGATCCGCGCGCGTCCTCCTCCGCCGGGTATACACTTCCCCCTCCCGGGGTGTATATTCCCGTCCGAGACGGAGTTTGACGTGTTGGCTGCGTCCTATTACGCTTCCCGTTCCCCCGCCTCCTTAGCCTCCCCTGCCTCACCCACACCCACACCCGCACCCGCACCCACACCCACACCCACACCCGCCCCCACACCCGCCCCCGCCCCCGCCGCGGACGCGCCGTACACGCGCCTCACACGCGCGCTCCTCGATCTGTTCATCGACGACCGGCAGCTCGCGCGCGAGAACGTCTGGGCGCTCCGGCATTTCTTGGCGCTGCGGCTTGGGGGGGAGGTAAGGGTGAAGGTGGAGCAGGTGGTTGCGTATGTGTTGAGTGCGCTTGAGGGCGGGGAGGGGGCGGGGTGGGTTGGGAGGGTCGTTGGGGTCGTTGGTGGGGCGGGGGCGGGGGCGGGGGCGGGGGCGGGCTCGGGCTCGGGCTCGGTGGGGGAGGGAGAGGGGGGAGGGGCAGAAGGGGCAGGGGAGGGAGCGCTGGGCCCGCTCGGGCGGTTCGTGGTGGACGTGATACGGCGCGCGATGCGGACGGACGCACAGCGCGACACGCGGGTTCTAAGTGAAGTTCTCCGGCGCGTGTTTTGTGATGTGGGGATGGGGATCGAGGAGGCGGGGATGTGGGTTGGGTTTGCGTGGCGGATCGAGGGGACTGGTGAGCGCTATCCTTCCTTCTTTTCTTCTTTCCTTCTTCATTCCTTCTCATGCCTCGCACCGCGCGCGCACAGCACCAGAAACATCACTAACGATAATATCGCTAATCACAACCCACGCGCCCTCCCCTTCGCAGCTCGACACGTACCGCACCTCCCTCGCCACGTCCCTCGGCACCCTCCCGCGCGCGCGCGCGCTCCTCGCGCTCCGCAGGCTGTGCGCGTGCGCGCCCCCCGCGGACGCGGACGTCGTGTTCATGACGCCGCACAGGGCCGTGGGGGTCGTCAAGGCGTGTGCGCGGTGGATTGCTGACGCGGAGGGGGAGGTGGGGGGGGAGGTGGTGAGTGTGATGACGGAGGTGTTTGGGCACCTTGTGCCGATTTTGCAGGGAATGTCGGGGGCGCATTGGGGGTTGATGTGGGATGTTGTGGAGAGTAATCTTGAGGTGCGTGTGTGTGGGGGGGGGTGTTTTCTCTTGCGGGGCTTATTGAATGGGTATCTTTGTTTGTTTGTTTTTGGTAGGAATCGTCTCTGGCTGATGAGACGACGCTCGTCACGCTCGCGAGGACGATGAGGTTGGTTATTATCGTCCAGGATCTGGCGAGGACGAATAAGGTTCTGAGAGGTAGTTGGGACGAGAGGAAGATGCCTATTTTGATGATGATTAGAGATTTAGCGGCTGTGTCTCTTGGTATGTGTGTTTTTTTCTTTTTTTTTTATCACCTCGCTTCCCAGATATATCATCCTCACATCGATGAACAGACGACCGCGAACTATCGATAGAACGATCGACGTGCCGAGGGCTGCTGTTATCCGTAGTTCAGGATCTTCCGCCTTCGTTGATCGATCAGGGGACGTTTTCAAAGGTGTGTTGTGTTGTGTTATGTAGCAACGTTCTGAGCGCTAATGTTGGCGTTGGCTTTTAGATGTGTCATCTTGTAATGGACACCTCGGTCGATGTGCAGAAGATGGCGTATCGGTTCCTCGCGCGAGCTGCTATGAAACGCACAGAGTACCTCGTTATTGAGGCGGGTGTCGATTCGGAGGGGAGTGTTGATGTGGATCTGCCGAAGGATCTTGTGGATCTCTTACGGCGGAACGTCGTTATCGACGACGCGCAGTCGGTACGTCGTTCCGCTTCGTTTGATCGTGGTTTCGCTCTCGGCCTAATCAACGACGACGTAGAATGTATTTGGGTACTTGCTCGCGTGGATGCTGCTCTTCGATCTATTCCATGAATCCGTAAGATCATTTACCATTCTCTTTTTGTGTGTGTGTGTGTGTTTCGATATCTGAAAACCGAGGTTTCAGAGCCTCAAAGTCCGATCGGGTTATATCGAGCAACTGCGTAATCTCAATCTCATCGTGGCGTATTTTATCCCGACCGTACTTGGCCTGCTGCGTCTGGATCAAGGTCCGCTTAGAGCGTTCAAGCTTGATATTTGGGCCGTTGATGAGTTTTATGTTGAATGTATGTATATGTATGGGTTTTCCACACGCAACTCGTCTCACGTTGTTGTAGATTACGAGGCGGGCTCAAGTTTCAGTCTCCCTGTTTTGGCTGCACACCTCTATTACCGTGCACTGCTGACCGTCCCGTCCCTCATACACACATGGGTCACGGACTGCAAGGACCGACAGCTATCCAGCAGCATCACCAACTACACCTCGCAGTGTTTCTCCCCCGTCCTCATCCGGACAGAGCTGGCGCACGTGAAGAGCCCCGAGTCCACCTCGAGCCTCGTAGACGAGAACTTTGCGGTCAAAGTCGCGAGTTCCGTGAACGAGGTCGTTGCGTCCTACTCTGTCGACGAACATCAGCTGGAAATCAAGTTGAGGATCCCGGCTGATTGGCCGTTGCATAAGATTGAGATCAAGGATCTTAAGAGGGTGGGTGTTGATGAGAATAGATGGAGAGCGTGGATTTTGGCTGTGCAGCAGATTATTTGGTCACATGTTGAGTTTCTTCGAAGTTCTTTCTACTGTCCTAGGTTGATCTTACGAGTCGAAAAATTAGAATGGAAGGATCGTTGATGGGCTTGGGTTGTTCAAGAAGAATGTCACGTTGCATTTCGAAGGACAAGTAGAGTGCGCGATATGTTATTCGTAAGCATCCCAAGTTCTTCTTCTTCTTCTTCTTCGAGATTCATCTCGTCCTTTACCTTGGTTTTAGGATCATCAGCGTCATGGACGGGACTTTACCCCGGAAGCCGTGCAGGACTTGTAAAAATCGTTTCCATGCGGGGTGTTTATACAAGGTTCGTTTCGTTCAGAGTCCGCTTGATGGTGTTCCTTCCGTCTCATGGTTTCCGATAGTGGTTCAATACGAGTCATTCCTCGAGTTGTCCTTTGTGTCGGTCAGATATCTTCTAGTCGTGTAGGGTACGTGTAATTGTAATGAATTAATCGCTTTTTTGTGGGAATCCGCGACATCAACACTTGGTTCTCGTGCGAAATCGTGCACTGCTAACGCAAGTCCGGTTTGTCGGACTGAATCTCCACGACCCAAATACAGGCAGAAAATGTTCCCAAGGCCCCGTTTGTTACAATAGATCTTCCAGCGATTTCTTGGGTAATTGTGGGAATGCTCAATATTGACACATATTCACATCTGTTCGTGACCAAACCAACGCAAGTAATTAAATTTCACCCCATTGGTCGCTGACTGTCAGTCTTACAAAAGTCCATTCCAGGCATTTTATCATCATGTGTTTGTGAAAACTGGTAAGACTTGTATATATCTATATGAGAGTATCCCGCTCCACTCATTCACAATTCTCGATGGCATCTCAAACACGTCCCCCTAAGGATGGGCGAGTCTCTGACCTGATCGCACTTATAAAAGATGCGACAAATATTATCGAGTCGCATTACTTGACATCTTCGCTCCCGATTATCCCTTCTCTGGACAGTCTGGATCCTCATCCCTTGGACTCTGCCATCTCACCGCCTCAGTTGAGAGATGCCCTTCAACTACTTGAAGGTGCATGTACGCAATTGTGCGCAACCCTGGCACAGCCGAGACATACGATAGCTAATGTACGCCGCCTCTTATCTCTTTGTTTCTCATCTTCATGTGTCACCCACCCTAGAGGACGATGCAGGTGCAAATTCAAAGTCAAGGATTTTTTTGCATAAATGCATACTTGGACTGTCTGATAGTTCTATGAACCTACTTGTTTGGGCGTCGTAACCACTTTCAAGATACCAGATATCCTTCAGGAGCAGCCGTCGGGGATGCATATCAAGGATATCGGTAAGAAAGCGGGTGTTAATCACGAAAAGCTTGGCCGGATCATGCGCCTGCTAGCCACTAGCCATATCTTCCGAGAAGGTGCCCCGAAGATGCCTGTTTATCGCGTTGGTAGTAATATCAACTTCATTTTACAGTCGCGACAGATTGCTTTGCCAACAACCGATTAAGCCTCCAACTTCTCTCTTCGAACCCCATGGCAAGCTTGGTATCTCACCTGTTGGTATCTTAATTCTGGACTCTCACAGTACAATCTTTGACTCACTGGCAAATCCAGCACAGATGATAATTATAGGGCCACATCGATGCTCACGAAGGTTTTAGCTGATCCGGAATGGGGAAATTCACAGGCATTCGAGCGATCCCCGTGGAACATGTTAACAGGATTCGAAGGCTCAATGTATAAGTATTTTGAGGGGGCAGGTTTTCTCTGACGTTTACCTCAACAGTCATTCACGCTCACCATTAGGCGACCCCAAAGGGAGCTGAACAGGGAGCACGGTTTACTATGGGAACGCGCAGCTGGAACGATGTCACACAGGCAGCAGCCGTCCTCACAGGTATGTTCTTGATGGTCTCTTTCTGAGGATGTGACGCTTAGATAAGATAGACTTTCCATGGGAAAAATACCCTCCTGGAACGACCGTCAGTGATATTGGTGGAGGTGTTGGTACCATGGCCATGGAACTCATCAAAGCCTATCCAAACCTTCAACTCAAGCTTCAAGATTTACCCGATCGTATTCGACAGGCAGAAACAGAAGTATGGCCAAAGATTTTGCCCTCTGCAATTGTCGAGAAACGAATCGAGTTCAAAGCCATGGATTTCCTTGTTGATTCGCCTATTGAAGGATGTGATGTATACTACGTGAGTATAATATTCTTCACCACATGCTTGTGCCTCTCTAATCACGCCGAGAAAATCAGTTGAAGCACATTATGTGAGTACTCCGACTCCAAAACATCAGGACTGAATGGCAGTGACATGATCCAAATCAGACACAACTGGCCAGATAAAGAGTGTGTTCAAATTCTTCGCAACATACGGTCAGTTCTTACCAAGCCTGGGGCTCGCGTCCTCATCCGTGCGTAATCCATCCGCCGAGCTTCTGAGCATACGCTTATTTACAATCAATGCTCATATGTAATACAGATGACTACGTCCTCCAGCATGCAAATCGCACCATTACATCAAACCCTGCATTCACAGAGGCGCCAGAACCAGTACTGCCCAATTATGGTGTCGGAAGAATCAGACAGTACAATATGGACCTATGTGTATTGGTCTTACTAAACAGCAAAGAGCGCACACTGGGGGAACTCGTTGATCTTGCCAGCCATGCTGACCTTCAGTTCATCAAGCTTTGGCCGACAGGTGAGATGGGTGTCGTCGAATTTCAGTCCGCATGAATACATACATACACTGTTAAAGGAGTTATGTCGCGGTATAGTATCCGCTTCTGACTACAGCTGCAAAGTTCTTGGATGCGATAACAGCTTTAGGAGCAGGCCGACAATGAGCCTACCTGCTCGCTGTCAGAAGTATGGAATCTACCCCTTCCTCAAAAGTAAATTTACTTCTATGAACCTGAGCAACAAATATAAGCCACCACCAACGAAGAAGCCCACAAAGACACCAATATCCCCGGTACGTTTGGCTATAGGTCCGATATACCAAGCCTGTGCCATGCACGGTACAATAACACCTATTGTTCCAAAGAAAGCCAATACCGCAGCAATTCCGGATGGCAACCTGTGAGGCTTATCCCAATGATCCATGTTGTATCGCTGCAGATCTCGCTTTCTAAAAACTAGATGCTCTGCGATGACAATCGCGGAAAAAATAGCTGTCCAATAACCGATGATATCTGTAAATAGATCGATCAAAAATGTACGAACATCGCAAAAGAGAGGAAGATTCCAACTGGCAACATTGACTATTGTTCCAAAAAAGTGTTTCGCACCAAGGATGGCGAGAGGAATAAGACTGAGAGATATTGGCAATCCTTCTGTTAATACTATAACCAACTCACATTGCTTCAGATATGATTGCAAATATATATCTGGGCACTCGAGAAAAGATTGTCGCTATAGACATGAAACTTGTTCCTTGGTCCTTGCATATCAGCGTCGAAGCCGAAAACGTGGTTTTTTTGAGGGATGAATCTCACCAAAAGTATACATAGTGATAGCAGATGTTGACGGAATCGAGAGGGCAATGCAAACCACTAAGAGTTTTCCAAACTTAGCAGCAGGAGACAAGACCGCTGAGATGAGCCCTCCAAGGTCATTCCCGTCGTCAAATCCTTCGTTCCATGACGGAACTGCCGGAGACATAGCAGCAAATGCCGCACCAAGAATCTGTGCAGTGACCTATCAACGAAATTAACGTATGATCAACTTGAGCTTCTACACAGATGAAAAAAAAAATCTGCCCCTTACGTTAGATGTGAGGAGTCCGAGATAAGTATATATGAAAATTCTATAGCTGACCAACGCAAAGGTAAGAGGAGCAACCGGAGATAAGAGTGGGGGGAGCACACCTTGATGCTTTCGCATCGTGATATACGCCGTAGTCTGGTGTCATAGTACACCAAGTGATAAGGCTAGAAGCGACAAAAGTCGCGAAAGAAATTACTGTCTTCGTCATGGGTGGGGGGTAAGTCGGATAACTGGACGTTTTCAGATGTTTCCCGCCAACTCCGAGCATGACAATGAAAGCAATGACATTTGGGATCCAAGCGATGCTCTCATACCTATATTCCATCGTTGGTACACAGCGGCGCCAGAAGTAAAACAATACCCTTACCAGTGGACAACTTTGTATCCTAAAAATGATATCTACATATGCGAAATTTCAGTGACTCCGCCCGGTACCATGACCGATGCAATAGATAACTTACTATCAATGACAAGACGCTAATGATGACGATCCCTGTCGTGTCATCTAAACGATGAGAAACGCTCGCTAGTGTCTGACCTCCAATGATACAATTTAGGACGAGAAATCCTTCCATCGAAAGCACATTCAGAATGCTCGGTATTATCGATCCATAATATCTGCCAGTTGGAGTCGGATGAGAATGAGCTTCCATAGATAGGTCAGGTGCATGATCATACCCCCAAGAGAAGCGTGCTTGTACCATTCCCCTAGACCCCAACTTCGGGCCGAACACTGCACTGTTCAAAATCCGACCAGATATCAACCTTCGATCGAAGTAAAAGTGATCGTCACAACGCACAAGAAGGCAGGTATGATACACGATCTAATTCAGGAATGAAAATCGAGTAACAATCAACACTGGAGCTTAGAAGGAGCCAAGGAACATACACGATATTGACCAGGAGTAGAATGACTGAAGTATCACGAAACCCAAGACTGAAGAAACCAGGACCAGCGCAGCCTGTGCTAAAAGCCAGTACATTCATGTTTCCGGAGAACCAAACGAAGAACAGCTGATATAGCCGTTTATCGAGGCGTTGGTCCACAGAAGTCGGGGATATCCTACCAACGGTTGAGAATTGACACTAGCACAAGCACAACAAATTAGAAATACTTGCCCGTGTGTTTCGACACCCCAGCGCAGGAGAAGATTGGTGATCTTCTGTGACAACCCGGGAGACTTCGGGGACACCTGTTCGCTCAATGCATGCTCAGGATCCATATGCAAAGGAATAGCTCAAGGAGGGGGGTTCTAATCGACTCGCCGGAGTACCCATATTTATGAAATGCAGACCAAGCCTTAAAAAGAAAGGGGTCTTTTCGCGGCAATTTGCTTGCACAATGTGTGAACTTCATAAGCGTCTTTCCATGGCCCTTGAAGCTTGTTAAGGAGTGGTTAGTGAGATAGCTGAGATAGCTGGTCATGGGCGCATCGGATCAAGAAGCAAAGTTTGTAATTGAGTCTGCTGAATGACTTTATAAGTTTATAATGTTCACCATATATCAACAAAGCGATGTAGTTATAAGTTTATAGTGGTCACCATATAACAAAGCGATGTAGTTATGTAATTATGTAGAGAACAACGAGCAGTGATTAGGTTACTGTATACACGATAAAAATACATATGCGATGCCAAACACAACATTCGAGCCGTGCATCTGTGCTTTGATCGGACCCTTTGTCCGTTGATCTCCACTTTCCTTCTCACCGCTGTCGAGAAAATTGCGCTCTGTATCGACTCGGGCGCCTTGCTGGGGACGGCGGTTGCTGAGATATCTCTTGTAATCGTCCCATGAGTTCCCTAGCAAGAAAGACCGTCTCATTCTCCTCCTCATATCGAGTATGAAATTCATCGATCACTTCAATGATCGAGATATCGGAAGGGTGAAGAGTTTTGGTCTCGAGGAGTCGAAAGATTGTTATGAATTCATGACGGAAGATCTTGACGTCGACAGTGGTGAGCGATGACACTGGCGTGTCATGCGAAACTATATAAACAATTAGGAAATAAGTATAAGGAACTCGATATTCCACCCGTAACTTACCTTGCACAAGGCATATATCTCCATTTATCCGAGCGAACGCAAAATAATCTCTGTTCATGGCCGGAGGGATGTATCCATTAGACGACAATAGTGTCGAAGAAAGGAGTGGGGGCTGGTAAGAGACCGACATCCGGATGGCTCAAGAGAACTTGTGAGGAGGGTGGGACCAATCCGACAGTATTGACTTTATACCCCAAGAACATGCGCGGGCCACGAGGGCAAAACCGTAATTTCTACAAGACCGAAACGGGACTTGGATTTTGAGCTTTCCTAAAGCAGATAGAAAAAGCGCTTTCACAGCACTCTACTCAAGTCTTAGCCTTCCAGCATTTTACCGCAGGCCGCCGAAATCTCGCTGCTCAGCATTTGCGGAACAACAACAATCACAAAGGTATTTTCGTGTTAATATAAGAACTTTTCAGACAGGCGAGGACGTGGAATAGAGGTGGATATGGAGGAGGTGGGGATAAAGAAGTCCAAGTTGACAAGAAGACCTACGCTGCACACGTTCTTGATCTGGATGTCAAAGACTAAAGATCTCCCTTTGGGATGACGATTACTTTTGTGCGAGACTCCGAACCAAGAGTCACAAGTCTAGGGAGTACATACCGGCAAGGAAAGAAGTGGTATTATTAGTACGGCCCCGATGGGCCGATGGGAACTTGATCAAACCAAATTTGTAACAGGTCAAAGAAGGATGGCCTCCGTAAGGTCAAAGTTGATGGATAGATGGAGGAGAATCATCGAGGGGATCATTGAGGGACTGCAGTCCAAGTACCTTTCCGCCCATGGATAAAGTTGAAACATGTCAGAATATGCGACACACGGTCCGAATTCTTCGGATCAGAGGCCCGTGAGTTCGCCCTGTTTACATTGGAAACACACGAAGGGGGATCAAAGAAGAGTCTAGTATCTGGCAGCGTTGAAGGAAATAGTGCAGGCTTGCAGCAGAAGATTCCAGATTGACGTCGCCTGTTTTCGCAATCGAAAAGAGTGCTGTGAACCTCAAACTCGGAGATAAGAAAGAATATTCCATGGACCCGTTTCTCTAGTTCTAATTGAGCTGACTTACCGTTGACCACGGCATTCTGAGTGCTGTGGGTTTCAATTCTGGTCTGACAGTAGTGATCTTCTCATAAGTAGGGATAACGACATACCTGGCTTCACGGAGCTGGCTTCACGGAGCTGGCTTGTTGAATTGCGGGGCGTGTACGAGTTTCGTCTGAAATCTATTTATACTTCGTAGTCTGTTTCCAGTATAGCTGAGTCTACAGTGTCCGAGGAAGATGAGATAGCAAGTTTTCTTGATTAGCAACATTTGTTATGTTATACATACATGTGAGTGGCAGTGCAGATACATAATTGTCACCCCATAGCCCAGATCATAATGCATAAGCTAGATAAATCTTGAACCGTATCAGAAACCTGGGGTAGAGTACAGTCAACAGCTGAAGAGTAGAGGGGGAAGATGGTGGGTACAATCTGGACAGAGAGCTGTTGCCATGTTGTTTGGGCGCCGGAGAGTGAGACGGTGGATGAGCCGAGGACTTGGCCTGAGGTGGTTTGCAGGCTGACGGTAGCGGTACCACGGAAGGAGGAGGCGGTGCCCAGATCATAATGCATAAGCTAGATAGATCTTGAACCGTATCAGAAACCTGGGGTAGAGTACAGTCAACAGCTGAAGAGTAGAGGTTTGCAAAGAAGCCTTCTTTGTTGCGACATGCATATGGTATAAAGCACGATGTAGATTGTCTTGTATTCGGCTTGTCTTGATCCAAGGTTGTAGCGAAAAAGAGGTACAGTTGAGAACAGGTTCGAGTTCGGAACCCCCGGGAAACCCGACTCGTGTAGGCACACACAAATCACACATAAATACTTCCTGCGCGGGTAAGTACCTATAACCGCCGTCGATATGGTGAAGACGACCGTCTCCGAGAAGCCATGCAACAGTGTTGAGCCAGAACAGAAATTTGTGATGGACCAATCAGATTCAAGCTATTAGTAGTTTGTAGAACCGAAAAGTACCTCTGATCTGATTGGCTGTTACCAGATCACATGATCGCTGGTTTTAGGAGCCTGCTCCGAGTCAGTGCTGTGACGCTCTATTCTTTCCAAGCTACAGTCTGCTTCAGGCATCTAGCTATATTATCTCTCCAACAAGACATCGTGTCTTTTCTGATATGCTCACTTTGCTTATAAGTCAACAAACGCACCGAAACACACAAATCCCGCAAAGCGTCGCTTTCCTCGAGACCGAGTATATCACCAGTACAACCGCTGGCGACTTCAAATTACCTCCATACATTCATAGTCTATGTTCTGACCTATGTATTCATAAAACAAAAAGCTCTACTTTTCCAACACCTTTTGCATCGCTTTGTCAACCGCGCGTTTCTTGCAGATCCAACTCGTGCTCTCTCATACTCGATCTTGAGACAACCAAGAGGTCGCCACTCCTCATGTCTCATTCAAAAAAGACAATAGGCATGGATGTCGTGCCAGTGGTTGAACGTTGAACTTTGATTAGAAAATGGGATACGAAAGAGAGGGATATACAGTCATACGATTATGAGAGAGTTCTGTTCGTTGTAAGTGCGCGTGCTTGCCCTAAATGTTGATTGCACTCATTGTGTCCTGGCCCGATGTACTTCCAAAAGGTGCACGACCATGGATTGGTATTACTTACTATTGACGCATCTTCCTTTACCTCGGTTGTTGTAGAGGTCATTTTTGTCTTACAACTGAGGGCCATCTTGTCCTACAACCGAGGGTCATTTCGTCTCGTTACGTGATGGAAATCATAACGACGCTGGACACCGAGAATCAATGACAATGCAACAAAAGTGCAGTCTCAGGATGATGTTTATCCGCATCTGACCATAGCGAACAATCATTCAGCTGACTCACGCTTGATGTTGCGTGGAACAGCTAGCCAGAATTCAGCGAAAGGTTGCTCATTTTGAACCATTCCTAATGGTGTCGGCCGTGTGTCTGTGGAGCCTTGTGACCGGTTTTCGCTGTCTACGATACTAGTACTAAGTGCCACTAGCGCATGGTTCGCCTACAACAGGTCCCTTGATAGGCAAATTCCTAACCCGGTCACTTATAAATAACATATTTGAAACATCTTCTTGATCTTCTCTCCGGAGTGTCTTTTCGAGTGGAATTCTTGTACTGGACCTTGAGCTTGAGGGGTAATTATATCATGTTCCGTCTGTTTGCGAAGCCTTCTGATAATTTTTTGAGCCTCTGAGACACTTGTACACATGCACACACGCACATGCACACACACATATATATTATATGCTAGGCTATAGCCTGGTCACCCAGCAACTCTCGATGGTATTCCCAACACGTCCGCATGCCGATGGTCAAATCCTTGACCTGATCACACTCATAAAGGATGCAGCAAACACTATCGAGTCTCATTACTCAAAATCTTCGCTGACTATCCCTTCTCTGGACAATCTGGCTCCTCATCCTATGGACTTAGCCATCTCTCCGCCTCAGATGAGAGATGCCGTTCAATTACTGGAAGGTGCATGTACACAATTGTGCGCAACCCTGGCAAGGCCGAGCCATACTGTACTCAATGTACGTCCGAGTCTCTTATATATTTCAAACCATTGGTTCTCGGTTTCACCTGCTATCAGAGGGCGTTGCAGGTATTGATTCGAACCTAATCAGAAGATTTTTTAAGTTCATGCTTTGGCTACTTGATAGTTTTTCGAACCTGCTTGTTTGAACATTGTGGCGACCTTCAAAATACCGGATATTCTTCAAGAGCAGCCCTCGGGGATGCATATCAAAGAAATAGGGGAAAAAGCTTGTGTTAATCACGAAAAGCTGGGCCGAATCATGCGCCTGCTAGCCACTAAGCATATTTTTCGAGAAGGTAATCATGAGCTCCTAAAACACCTTGAGAACACACTGAATACCTTGGTTTCACAGTCGCAACAGATAGCTTTGCCAATAATAGACTATCTCTTCAACTGCTTTCTTCGAAACCCCTGACGAGCATGGTATCCTATTAGTTAGTATTCGATTCCCTGTTCACAATGTGATCGTTGACGCGGCACTGGCCAACACAGTACCAGAGAAATTAATCAAGGAACATCAATGATTGTGGAAATTTTGGCTGATCCGGAATGGGGAAATTCGCAGGCATCTGAGCGATCCCCGTGGAATAGGTTGACAGGGTTTGAAGGACCTATGTTCCAGTATTATGAGGAGGTATGTTTCTTCCGTGACGTTGAGTTCAGGTACTCATGCATCTCATGCACGATATCAGGAAACCACAGAGGGTGCCAAGCAGGGAGCACTCCTTGGGATCGGAATGGGCGGCTGGGATGATGCCTCGCAAGCAGCAGCCGTCCTCAAGGGTACGCTATCAGTGATTTTTCTGTATGGTGTGATGCTTATGAAGTGTAGACTTCCCTTGGGAAAGATATCCTCCTGGGACGACTGTCAATGATGTTGGCGGAGGTGTTGGAAACATAGCAATGGAGCTAATTAAAGCCTATCCAAACCTTCAATTAAAGCTTCAAGATCTGCCTGATCGCATTCGGCAGGCAGAAACGGAAGTTTGGCCGATGCTTTTGCCTTCTGCGATTGTCGAGAAACGAATTCAGTTCAAGGCCATGGATTTCCTTGTTGATTCACCTATCGACGGATGTGATGTATACTACGTGAGTTAAATGACCACCACATTTCTCTGCCTCCCTAACGGACTAGCAACTCAGCTCAAAAACGTCTTGTAAGCGCATTGTCTCTAACTTTATTGATACTACGGATACGATGCAATTGAATTTAGGCATGACTGGCCAGACAAAGAATGCATTCAGATTCTTCGCAACATCCGCGCAGTTCTCAAGCCTGGTGCTCGCGTCCTTATCCGTGCGTGGTCTGTCCGAAAAGTTTCTGAAGATACTTACCTAACAAGGAATGGTTTTTACAACACAGATGACTATGTTATTCAGCATGCGAATCGTACCAATACTTCAAACTCTACATTCACAGAGGCACCCGAGCCGGTGCTGCCTAACTACGGCGCAGGACGTATCAGACAGTACATTGTAGATCTCGCTACCATGGTCATCCAAAATGGCAGAGAGCGCACTCTAGAGGACTTCATCGATATCGCCCACAAGACTGACCTTCAGTTCGTCAAGCTTTGGCTGACAGGTGAAATGGGTGTGATCGAACTTCAACCTGCATAAATGCATATGTATCATGTCTCTACTTATCTTTGAGCAATGTTGTCTTCCTTTGATCCCCTGGAGTTCTTCTGTCGTAGTTTTTCAGTGCTATCGGATATGCTATGATCCACATACACCTTGAAAAATATTGTTTTCATGAAGAACAAGTCGGAATGTGCCAGACGAAAGATACGCAAGCGTCTTTCTTCTTCAGTTTGTATACAACCTCTAGCTTTAATTGCATCCTCGCGGGAATTGATCAGCAGCATTGAAAGCGGCACGGGTGAAGAAAGCAATGTTCAATCCAGGAAACCAACAAAGTCTCAAGAAGAAGCGAAGGGTAAGAAGAGAAGAGAAGAGAAGAGAAGAGAAGACGGGAGTTGGGTGCGAGAGGTCTCAGGTAACCAAGGCCAAAACGGAACAGGGCATCCGCATGATGGCCCGTAGAAGCCTAGGGTGAACGCAAGGTATCTGACAAAATTTGAGCGACTTCGAAAAAAAAAGGGTATTTCACGAGGATGTCTTCACGAGGATGTCATAACAAGTTACAAGTCGACATCATGGACACTACTAGGAAGGAGCACATCATGCATGTAAACGTCGTCTATGCAGAGCTGATTCGGAATGATTGCAGGATTCGGACGATCTTGGTTGTACATGAGCAAAAGTCAGCTCATCCGAATGGCGACCGATGCAAACACGAGTGCAGAGATAATAACTTATATTCATTAACAGCCTAAAACTAATACAACATGGAGCGAGAATGTTTGAAGGTATCGTGAAACAGATAGATATAACAGAGAGCGTAGCGGCATAGAGGCCAATAGACCAGGCATCACAGATGCAATACTATGAGAGAAGAGGGTCGGGGTGTCGATCGCTTACCACCAGTCACCTTGCTCCTTCATGGCGTCGGCAACTTTTATGAAACCAGCAACGTTGGCACCAGAGAGAAGAGAGGGGAGGACACCGTCAGCGAGATTCTCGCCGGACCACTTGGTACCAGCATTTAGACACTGGGTGTAAGCCTCCGCCATGATGTTTTTGAGCTTCTCGTCGACCTCCTGAGTGGACCAGGCGAGACGCTGGCTGTTTTGGGCCATCTCGAGACCAGAAACGGCAACACCACCGCAGTTGGCAGCCTCTGCAGGTGAGATGCGATATCAGCATCTGTACGCGAAGTGTAGAAGGAAAAGAGACTTACTTCCGGGAGCGTACCACACACCCTTGCCAGCCTTGCGAGCATCCTCGAAGATTCTGATGGCTTCCTCCGTGCAGCCCATGTTGGAACCCTCGGCGATGACGCGAACACCAGCAGCAATGAGAGCCTCGGCTTCCTCGCCGGAAACCTCGTTCTGGGTCGCGCCAGGAAGAGCATGGTGGATGACGGGGAGGAGCGTCCATGGGCGCTTGCCTGCGTGGTAGGTGAAGCGATTGCCAGACTGTTCAGAAACCCATGCCTCGAGTGTTCCGCCCTTGAGCTTGAGCTGGCCAACGCTGAGTATATCATCCTTGGTGAAGCCTTCGGGGGCGATGACGGAACCCCTGGAGTCGGAGAGTGACTTAACGGTAGCGCCAAGCTCGATGACCTTAAGTGCGGTGTACTGAGAGACGTTCCCAGATCCAGAGATAGCGACGATGGTGGTGGGGAGAGTGAGGGAGAATGTAGGGCATGATTTGGCGATCATCTGCAAGTGCGGAGGTTATAATGATGCAGCACTTTACAAAGAAGAAAACGTACGTGTTCAACGAAGTAAATAAGACCATAGCCAGTAGCCTCAGGGCGAATGAAGGACCCTCCCCAATGGAGACCCTTACCAGTAAGCATACCGACGAACTCATTCTTGAGCCTCTTGTAAGCACCGAAGAGGAAACCGATTTCCCTGGCACCAGTTCCAATGTCACCAGCAGGAACATCGGTGTCTTGGCCAATATGCCTGAAGAGCTCGCTCATGAAAGCGGTGCAGAAACGCCTGATCTCGGAGTCAGATTTGCCCTTGGGGTCGAAGTCGGAGCCACCCTTTCCACCACCCATGCTGAGGCCTGTAAGAGCATTCTTGAAGATCTGCTCAAAGCCAAGGAACTTGAGGATGGAGAGGTTGACGGAGGGATGAAGTCGGAGGCCACCCTTATAGGGTCCGAGGGCCGAATTGTACTAAAAAAAAAATTAAGCGATCAGTTCCGAGATCTCTGATCGGACCAGACAAGTGTTGGCTAACCTGCACACGGAAGCCTCGGTTGACCTGTGGGACACCATTGTCGTCCTCCCAGACGACACGGAACTGAAGAACACGTTCGGGGACCTGGACGATGTCGAGGGCCTTTTGATATTGAGGGTTGGCAGCCAAGAAAGGTTGCAGGCTCTGGGTAAGCTCGTTCAACGCCTGGGAACAAAATGATTAAATCAGACGGAACAGGGGCTGGCCGCAGTGATCCATGTAAGTACCTGCTCGAATTCGGGTTCGACTGGGAGGACCATGGTAGTATCAATGTGAAGAGGATGTAGTAGATAAGGAAGGAGGAAGTGAAGGATGAATACAGCACTGAAGTTTGCTTTTAAAACAATTCCTTATCTCGCACATTTTCCTTATCTCAAGGCGCGATCACACAGATCGGCCGAGGGACGTCGGCTCATGGCCCACCGCTCCTTCCGTGCAAACTGAATACCTTCTGCGGTTCCTTGTTTCTCCGACCACTTCGGCATTGAATGCGACATTTATGCCCTGTGAGAATTGACTCAGTCACTCGACAGATTGCCTCTAACATTAGTTCTGAGAATTATCAAGAATCGGGTTTTAGAAAGGAGCTTTCTGTTACGTTTTCCTGAGCTGCACTTACAAGCATCATACTGTGGCTCAGCTTGATACTATACAATTCACCGACGGGAAAAAATTCACGCTCGGGATCAGTTTACCCACACCACATGGCCGGCTGACTCCACATGAATAATAAGCTTCCCAAGGAAAATAGTCGGCATATGTACTTACAATCCAGAGATAACGTTGGTGATGGGAAAGTGGGCTCTCTTCGTCCAACTTCAAAGAAGCTCTTCTCGGACTGCATGCTGAATCGCAGCGACCCGATTCGTACACATGATAATTGAGGCGCAATGTCTTGATTAGGTTTCTGAGTGTACTCCTTGGGCATCAGGGTAAGAAAAATTACGTCAGCGTCGCGTACTAGTTCTCCCTCCCTGGAGATCAGCACATTGAACATTGAATTCCTACTGAGTCGACATGAGAAAACGAGATATGAATATCAACAGAGAACAGAAAATCCCATGGAATACTTACACAAGGCACAAGGACTGATAAGCAACAGTAAGCGACCGATAAGCCAAAGATAAGCAAAAAAACAGATGTCGACAACGGTCGGGCCGCCAGTCCGATAGCCTACATCCGTTCACTCTCCCGATCCTATTCCGGGACGGGCCGCCGGTACTATAGTGGATCGAAGCATTTATGCATTACAGTTATGGGCTGTGGCGGTCGGTGACTCGGTCCAGGCCCTGGTAGGCCCTGGTGGGTCATTTTTAGAACAAAATCCATCCGTTCATTGAGAAACGGATAATCATCGAGGAAGAACTCTAGAGCGAGACGAGAGCACAGTGAGACGAGAGCACAGATATCAATCTCAGACAAGCGGCAGCTAGGCTGGATGAATGAAGAGGAAAGACAGAAGCTTGACTGGTAGCAATTTAATAGGAGTGGGCAGAGAACCAAAATTGGTTGTAAATTCAACTTGCAACACGCTCATATTTAAACTGATTCCTTATCTCTGCTGAGTGCCAAATCACTTGCAAGAGCGACAAAAACTTATCGATAGATAAAAATATCTACGCTGGTAAGAGAGCACCGTGTAGATAAAGTGTGTAGTACTAGAAGATAAGGATAAGGAAGTCTACAATGTAACCCTAGCTGGAAAGAACTTCCCACGTTTCGCCATCTCCCTCTTGTCATTGACACGCGCTCTTGGAAACGCGCATGCAAGATATCGCTCCATATCCACAATTATGGAATGATGGTAAGGCATAACACATTGACCAGGATTACTACCTCCAATGTGATATGGACCGCGGTGCGATACGGACGACTATAACGTACTCCACTGGAGATGATTTAACACGATAAAAGACGAGGGGACAAGTGTGCAGTACGAGAACGAAGCCGTACATAAGTCCTCGACTTACGGCTCCGTTTTCATACTGCCTACTTGACCAAGGAGTTCGTCGGAGATGGACAGACAAAGTACATATTACGAAGGCTACCACACTCTCGCCTTTCCTATCCCCCTTTCAACAACCTCACCTGTCGGAGATCTTGTCGATGGCGTTGGGTTACTACTGTCCGCGAGTCTCCGACGACAGAAGCTTTGTGAATGCCGACATTAGAACATCATGTTACACGCCTCGGAGCAATTCGGAGGCAGCTGTGGCTCGAACGTAAAACCCCTGAGTACGCAGGACTGCGAATCGTTACGAAGGTCACATAGGACAAGACGACAATACTAGATGTCCGAGTCGGAGATTTGGCGGGCGTGATTCACGGTGGATGACAAAGGCGAGTTGAGTTCTATTTTCCTCGTGAATCATTGTCAAGTCGACGTGTTCACTGGCAAATGATACCCACTTGACCAGCATCATGTGTCACGCTATCGGTAAGTATAAGTATCCAACCTCATGATCAATGGTGGGTATGCAGGGTTCTTGTATGCGTTTCACTGCGGCCTCCTGTGACCAAGGAAGAGGTCCGTGTATGCTTTGGCTTTCAGCTATCGACAGTCGAAGTCTTATATGCCATCTCCTTACTCCTGGGTCCACTTGGACGTTACTCGCGAACAATGGACACCGACGATGTCGTTTCATGGATTTGCCGCCAGCTGTTCTTAAAATGAGACTGGTGTTCTAAGTATGATACCCTTGGCATTGATCAATACCGCTCGGCGCTAGGTGTTCGATACCACTTGTTATGTGACCAGCAAATCGCTTGACATTCTCAAGGTAGATCTAGTAGGGCACGGCGTGGAAGCCTTTTTCGATCACCTTTTCCTTACTATACTGGGATCTATTGAATCGACACTTTCAACCTGTCCGCTGTTCATTCTCCCGCTCAACGCTACAGTGCCCTGAACTCAAATCATATCATGGCCTTCGAAAACAACCTCAAAAATGTTTTGTGTTATTCATTTCCCCCTTTTTGTTTCGGAGCTCGATCTCCCACCTGCGAAGATGTTCAAACAGTGCAAATGCTTGCTTAAAGCTTACTGGGAAACTATCACTAAACTATCATATCAATTAACTCGCTTGATCTTGGGTATTCTCCCATTCTTCTGAGCCACTTCTGAGCCAATACCGGGATGTTAGGTTCTCTCGATAACCAAAAAAAGCCGTCATGAAACAATGAAGACCCCGAATCGTATGTCAGTCAACTCAAACCAAGTCAAAAAAGGATGCAATTTTTCCAAGCATAGATTCACACCGTGGCTTGGTTGGACAATCGGACTACGTATGGCGATCAAGAGTTGCGGAGAAGACCAGGGAGTCCCAGCCTGAGTTTTGGCATCAACATACTAAGTATAGTTGACTGGCAAAAGTGTCTGGACGGCAAGTACTAATACCAGATTATAGTACTTATTCGCAAGTCGTTTACATCTAGGCTTCGTTATCCCTCAATCTCTTCAGCCTCTAAGTACTTCCGAGTGTTCTCGTTAGACTCGGATAGGTCAACGCCCGTTGAAACTTCGTTCAAATGGGAAGCTGGAAAGGATAAGTATTTCTACTACTTCGATAATCACAAAGCCTAATACCAGAATTGTCATTGAATGGGTAGCATTATAGATTTGATCATGTCAAACATATTCATCACGAGTTCGAATCCATGAAGAGGAGTAAACTATACATCCTAGCGCTGAACAGCCAATTACTTGATCGATTAAGCATATTATTTAAAGTTAATGAACAGTGACCACACTACTGGTGTGTCACAAAGCACATCTCTTTCCTGTCTGAAATGATTATTCGTGAAAAATGAATAACAGGCTCCGGCCACAAGGACACGACCAGGCAAGCAAAAACCAGGGGGAGTCGGGCATAGTTCTCCATACCCGAACATTCTCGTCCGCTGACTCAACTTGAAAGTTTCTACAAACAGAGAAAATGTCCAGTTACCACCCCGACTACTATCGCTAATATCAATCCGATCCCAGTCCCACGTTCCATGTGAAGGCCCATTGCGTCATCGGGAAACAATGGACTGAGAACTGGCTGTGTCCTAATCGCATGGGTCGAATTTGTCATCGGCGGCACAGTGATAACAGCAGTAGCAGTCGGAGTGGGCGTTCCCTGCGTCGTGTATGCACGTATGTACTGGATTTCAAAATATGCATTGTCAAATCGGTTACCGGGGCCGACGACATTGTCAGTGTACTGTTGAGTGTTGTGAAATCAATGTAAAAGTAGAGGATGGTTCAGAGGTACTCACGCATATCCCTGTAGGGCCAGAATTGCCACACGTTGGAAGATAGTACTCCGATTGGCCAGCCCTTGTGAATTTATGTTAACACATAGTTTATTACGAACGTTTCATGATACACTCACCAGTCCCCACAAAGTGTGATATCTAGAACGAGCTTCTGAGGACCAAAGAATTTCGTGATATCACAGGTTGTAGCTAGAAAGCTCGCCGATGGAGGACCCCAGTCAGACATGTCAATCTGGAATGATGAAGATGCCGCTTTCGTGACTGATGCTGGTAAGTCCGGGCGCTACAGAAGTATCGACTCTCAGCTCTTAATCCCGAAAACTTGCATGTCACTTACGCTCCAGAACCAAATGCTAAAGTTATCATCAATATATATGAGCTGCATACACTGTCAATCACTTTAATAACACTACTTACAATATTCTGTTCAGAGATAATCAGTAAAACGTTTCAAAGACAAGATAGAACTCACCCAGCGACATCAAACTGAGCCGCATACACGCCCCCACCAGCAGCTGCGAACCCTGCCTGGTAGCTATTCGGCTTAGTCTCCCGAACAAAACAACCATTCAGTGAGCAGTCTAGGTCTCCCGAGTCACCGAGCTGGTTCGGAGGTGTCGAATGTGTACATCCCTTGGATGTATGAAGCGTCATTTGGTTATGGTCCACCATGTTATTACCTTCCAATATGCTGTAATACGATGTTAGAATACACCGTAGTCTGTCATGCCCAGGCAAGAGAGGCTTACTCGATCTCGCCACCGCTAGGCCAATTCGGGCCCACTGTCCAGAAAGCGGGCCATACCTTAATCATTCGAGACTATGCATCAAGAACGAATAGTAAATTTAGAATAATTGTGACCCACCGAACAACCGTAAGGTATATGGACCATGTCCGTAATCCAGAGACTTCCTACGTCATAAGACGCCCAACTCGTGATCCGCACCTTCGATTTACGTCATGCACTGACAAATGATTCTCGACATCTTCGCAACTCACCGAATCACGTTTCTGGTTGAGTGCCACAGTAGTCGCGTTGTCCACCTTCAAGATCGCGTTACCCCGAGCATTGGTGTACACCAAGCTCTGTCTAAACGCCTGATCTCTGTCGAGCCACGTCACGTCACCTACAATTAACAAGTGTCGTCAAACTCCAACAGCTCGGTTTACAACTGGAATGTTCATACCATGTGTGAGATCGTCATATTTACCATAGAAATCCCAGTCATCGAAAAATCCCTGTCCAGAATAGTCTTTGACAAGATCATACCCTTTCGCACATGGAAAGAGCATGAAGAATAGCACTGCCAAGGACAAAATCTGCAACGGCATGATCGTTGCTCGACTCTGAGGACTCGGACTACCCACAGGTTCACAGGGTATGATGGCTCTGGGACAGATTAGTGAGAGTTATAAACGTTCGTATTTCTGTTGTTCAGTCTAACGATCTATTGTGTCACATCAACCAACGTATCAGGCCACCTTAATAGGATATTTTGTGGCAAAAGTATAGTATCATATCAACCACCGTCTGTTACTTCGTCACGACACCTAAACCTCGTTATGATTCACAATCAAATTTCACGAGATTAATAATGTAATTGATAAGACACAATATTATACAAAGAAATGAAGCATCCCAACACAAGGCTGACCCCTCAATTATCTTAAACTATAATAACAACACGGAAAGAAAACTACTTTATTTTTTTAATTCGTGGATACATTTTGTTACCTTGTCAGGGAAAAGAACTGATCCATTGAACTGACAACCCGGTTATTGTGAATCTTTAGCGAGAGGCAACAAACATCGGAAGATAATAAAAGGAAAAGTACTGTACCGGCATGAATGGAGGCAACGAGCCGGGGACCGTGACGGGTCGAGAAGTGCGGAGCAACGCAACAGGTCTCAATTGATGCGTGACACGCCAAAATTAAGCAACCACACCCATCAAATACAAGTCTGGGGCCTGTTGAGAAGCAACAAGTTTTTGAGATTCTTAGAAAATTTTCGGAGTCACGATTTCTCGAAAGCAACATGGTCTCCGTTTAACGTGACAGAGGCAAATCTGGCAACGAAACCGAGGGACCGTGACCGTGACGGTTGCCTCCATTCATGCCAGTACAGTAAGTGGTTATATTGTAAGCGTAACTACTCATTACATGCTGATTATATATAATAAAAAAACGATCCCAACAGGGAATGCACAACCAAGCCAAGAAGATGTGAACAACAAGGTAAATCGGAAACAAACGTCACAGTTGCAGAACAGGCAGGCAGGCTATTACTTCTTAGAATAATTGTGGAATTGTAAGGCCTCTTGTTCGCTCAAGCCTTATGACGAAATGGAGGAAAGGAATCGGAAAGAAAACGACAAAGCAAGGTAATTTTCGGGCGGCAAATCATAGTCTCTGCTCCATCCCGATCTGTACTTTTCTTCGTCTCCATCCTCTTCTCTTCTACCCTTCAGATAGTACTTCCGTTGATACCTTCCCCTCTTTCTCTCTATTCATTCTTGCCAAGCCCCTCGTTGGCTGGTGTCTCTGTCTTCTGTTCATATCCGAACCATCCGTCTCCTTCACAGGTGCTTTCCTGTGATTAGGGATGCTCTGTATAAGAGCAGCAGAACCATAAGTGAAGTTGAAAAGTTGGGGCGGGGGCTACTCTTTACAATCTGATTGTCGTGCATCGGAATTAGCTGTAGCCTTGACAGGTGCTGTGAAGAACAGCGATAAATAAACAAGGTCTTCGTTGTATTCGATGGTGGGACTGTTGGAAGTATACGATCCAGCCAGAAGAATCCTCAGACTTTGAGGACAGCGGATCCATAGGCAACTTGATCTGAGGCTGTGTGAGCTAGACACAACGATCAAAAGGACGTCAGGGGTTCATTGAAGTGGAGGGCCCGGGGAAAGGCCGGAGAGAATCGACGGTTTTGGTTGTACTACTACATCGTCTTCGGTATTGCAAAATTTGTAAGAAAAGTTCTCACAAGAGAGACGGCCTGGGAATTTGATGATGGGACCTTCCTTTTATGGTAAAATGTCAGTTTTAGGTCTTTTCGAGCACTTCAAATAGGCAGAAGGAATAAAGAAATATAGTGGACAACTGTAATAAGTATATACCATCTTTTGTATAGTGTATAACATGTGGCCAGAGAGCCTGTATGTGGGAAAGACATTTTCTTTGATAGAATTACTGCAAGGGAATCTGTGCTTTTC
>JAGGAS010018851.1:6555-25166 GCA_017657355.1 Termitomyces sp. K1Ac | reverse complement strand
TTCACGTCAGCGGGGGTATATACTTGGGCGGAAGAGTAGGCGCCCTTCGCAGAAAGCTCCGTGTAACCGGGGACAACAAGGGGGAATGATTGCGAATCCACAACGTGCCAGTGGAAAGTATTGATTTTGACCCAGCTCATAGCATCGAGGGTACGCTTGATATCATCCACCGGGAAGTAGTTGCGGGCCGTGTCGAGCATCAAACCGCGGTATGGCTAGATAGTCGTCAGAAATGCTGCCGTCCACCGTGTACAAAAGAGGATTACTCACGAAAGCGGGAGAATCAGCAATATCGAAAGGAGCTTTGAGAGTGTATGTCGTGCCGTCCAGTTCATACCATAATTGTCCGAAGGTTGTAAGACCACGGAACAGTCCCAGAGTGGAATTGGCTTGGAGAGACGCGCCGGATCCGTCTGCGGGGATAGTAAGCGTGTAACCCTCAACACGAGACTCTAGATCCGCGACAGCCTCTTCGGAAATGCTCTTGACCGTGCCTTGGGTCGACAGGGTGAGGGTGAGCGACTTAAGGGTCTTCGCGCTCTTTATGTCTTTTGCTGAAGATGCGCCGCGGTCTGGGACTAAGGCCTGGAGTTTATCATTTTGTAGATATGTGGTAGTGCGAGAGATGGCATCTTGGAGGTCGGAGGGAGGATGGCTGACACCCGAGAGCTTGATAGAGAACGACGGAGATAGGCGGAGGGGTGTGTTGCCTGTTGAGTATTGACGAGGGACAGGCCAGACCGCTAGACCTGGAGTAGCCGCGAGCAACAATGAGAGGGTAAGAAGAGGTAACATTGGTGCAAGGTCAAGCTTGTTGCGAGTAATTTATGTAAATGGGCTTTTATGATCTGAAACCGAATTAGTACTTTAGCCCACATGTCTCTCGAAAGACATACAAAACTGTCCGATCTTTGTGCATGTGGTTGACCAGTCCCTATCATAACTCCGGATAGATTTCATGGGACACACTTTTCGTAAACACTATGCAAGTTCATAATCCCTCGAGGGCCGCCGTCTGTCTTCGAGATACAGGATGCAATCATGCAAGTGGCTTGAATTGAACATATTCAGATGGAGACACGATGAAATTTTGACATATAGTCTGCGCCAAGGTAACTAACACTGTATCGCTCCGCATTTCTCGTTGTCCGGGCCGATTGCTGGAACAGAAGGTCGGCAGGAAGAATTCACTAGGCACTAGGTGCGTGGTTGACGGTGCGAAACCAACCCCGATCACCAGACCTCCTATTTCCACGGAGCCGTCGAATCCAAGCACAGACATACAAAGAGCCACGTGACCTTGAAAGAATTTTTGCTCGAGTTCAACTTCAAGTCGTCAAGTTCACTTCCTTGCCCTCTTGCCCTACAAAAAGCAAGTTACGCTCGTGCGCAAGGTCATATTTGCCCAAATACTAGAACGGAAAACATACTGATTTTTTCAGCAGGAAACAACGAATTTTCTGTTGTCGGTTTCATGATCTAAAAACCCCAAAAGATGGAAACCACCAGTGTTATTCATGACCCACTGACCATCAACCTACACCGACAAACCACCCTGCTACTGGAAAAGATTCCAACACCCTCGAAATATGCAACAGATGTGACCAACGCCGAGTCTACCACGGATTTACTCGTCACACTGTCCCAGCTACTGTCTCATCCAGCTTTTACGTTGGTTATCGCGACTCTCTATCGACCTATTCTATTCGATCTCTGCGCAAGATGGCTAGACGTCGAAGAAAACACGGAAGACCAATTAATAGCATTATGTCTCCTGCTGGAAAATCACGAAGAACTTTTCCCGTATGATTTTATTTTTCGCGTTTTCTTGTGTTGATTTTATCTTAGGATACTATATCGGATTTTAAACACGCCTACATTTGCTGAAGGGCCGCTCGCCTTCATTACTGCTTCCCCGTCACCTCTCTCTGTTGATGTGACCCGCTTACACCGCTTGCTACTCGCACAATATCGAATTTTACACGCCAATCGTGAACTACCTCGACTTCTTATCTGGTCCCTATCACCTCTCTCAAAACTCATCTGGACTCCACAATTGGACAATGGTGTTCGGCTCCTAGCTATACGTTGTTACTCTCTCCAGAGTGGTATGGGTGAGGCTGAGCGAGAGGTGATGGAAAGAGAGGTTCTTGGTGAACCATTTGGCGTTGATTGCCAGATAGAGTATGGGACGAATCTCGATGGAACGAGGAGGGAGGTGGACGGATGGCTTATGCCCGTTCTTGAATTACAACGCATTAAGGAGATGCGCGAAAAGATCGCCTGTGAAGAACAGGATTATTACTTGGATGACGGAGTACCTATTACGCCCATACAACCCTCAGAGCTCAGGTACAGTTCGTTTCTTGAACTCCAATATCGAATCTCACATCTTTTCAGCGTACACATTGTCAACGTACATGGAGTCTTCATGCTCCGAACTCCGGGCCAAAACTTACACGAGCCGACCTCACCCCTCATAGCGACTCCGACCACAGTCGAAGCTCTCAGGTCGCTGGCAATACGCCTCTCCCTTCGCCTGCCCACCCTCCTCACGTCTCCTCCCTCTTCAGGGAAGTCACTATTCCTGTCTCACCTTGCAGAACTCCTCTACCCTGGTGTCAAAAATCAAATTATCACTATACATCTTGCAGATACCTCTCTTGACCCGCGAGCTCTTCTCGGCTCCTACGTCTCTTCTCCAACCCAGCCAGGTACTTTTGAATGGAAGGAGGGCGTTCTTGTGCGCTCTCTGCGAGAAGGAAAATGGATTGTTTTTGAGGACATTGATCGGGGAAGCAATGAGGTTCTCGGAGTTATCAAGCCTCTTGTAGAAACACTCAGAGAAGGCAAATGGATCGGCGGCCGAGCATCCATCCAAATTCCCACACGTGGTCGCGTTGTTGCCGCCGACAGCTTTGCGCTGTTCGCCACGAGGTCGATTGTACCCTCGAGGAATGGCACCTTCCCGGCTCCCGTATTCTTCGGGGCCCACAAATTCCATGAAATTACCATATCGTCTCCAACCACCGAGGAACTTCGCACGATCCTCGACTCCCGTTTCCCCCGTCTAGCAGGTGACCCCAATCTCGCCATCATACGTGTCTGGGAGGCCGTCAAGGCTCTAGGCCCAGCCGCATCAGCGCGCGATGTCGGCCTCCGCGAGCTGGAAAACTTCTGCACGCGCATCCAGAGGCTTCTCCCTTCCTCATACCAACCCATGGACATCGACATGGATGACTCCGCCACCTCGCTTTCATTCTTATCCATTTTCCCCAACCCCACATTACGCGAAGACATTTACATCGAAGCACGAGACATTTTCTTCGGCGCCGGAACAACAACTGCGAGTGCACGCGCACACACCGAGTCCATTGCCCAAATCATCGCCGATCATCTCGGATTAGAGCACGACCGTCGTTCGTGGGTCCTGAACGGCCGTACTCCCGAATTCGAGTTGGAGAAGGATGTAAATGGCACTATCACCGCTGTGCGTGTTGGTCGAACACACCTCCCCGCCCGTGCGGCGAAGATGGGGATATTCGAGGCCCCTATGAGACCCTTTGCGATGCACAAGCCGGCTGTGTTGCTTCTTTCGCGGATTGCGACGGCGGTGTCGTTATCGGAGCCCGTACTCTTGACGGGAGAGACTGGGACGGGAAAAACTAGTGTTGTCACGCATCTGGCATCTCTATTACGTCGTCCGCTGATCTCGTTGAACTTGTCGCATCAGACTGAGTCCTCTGATCTGTTGGGAGGATTCAAGCCGGTTGATGCGAGGATACCTGGCGCGCAGCTTCAGCAAAAGTTTTTGGATTTGTTTGGGGGCACGTTTAGCCGGAGGAAGAATGAGAAGTTTGAAATTGAGGTTAGGAAAGCTGTTGCGGAAGGGAAGTGGAAGAGGGCTGTTGGGTTGTGGAAGGAGAGTGCGAGGTTAGCGAGGGACAGGATTCAGGCGAAGGAGATTTCGGAGATAAGGTGCGTGGAGCCCGATTTAGTTAGCTCTCATGCTGCGATTTACCTGCTTCTTATAGGGATGGAATGGAGACGGAGGCGCCGCGGAAACGAAGGAAGGTGGAGCAAAACGAGCTCAAAGTGTCGGCGGAAAGTTGGGTGGCATTCGTGCATGACGTTGAACAGTTCGAGGTTCAGCATATTCAGGGCAAGGGGAAGTTTGCGTTCGGATTCGTCGAGGGTCCTTTAGTAAAGGCATTGAGGAACGGTGACTGGTACGCTTCTCATTTCTAGTAGCAACTTATTTCTAACCCGTTATCTAGGGTATTGCTTGATGAAATCAATCTTGCGAGTCCAGAAACTCTTGAGTGTATATCTGGCCTGCTCCATGGGCCTACAGCGTCCATTACCCTCACTGAGCAAGGCTCTTTGGAACCAGTTCCTCGCCACCCCGACTTCCGGCTATTCGCCTGTATGAATCCAGCAACCGATGTCGGAAAGAAAGACCTTCCTCCCAACATCCGTTCGCGCTTTACTGAAATAGATGTTCCTCCCCCCGATGCCGACAAAGACACTCTCCTCAGCATCGTCACCCAATACATCGGTGCCAGTGCTTTAGGCGACAAAGGGGCTATCATGAACATTGCCGAGTTCTATGCCGCTGTGAAGGAGCTTGCTGATAAGCGCCAGATTGCAGACGGATCGAACCACCGACCACACTTCAGCATGCGTACGCTCGCTCGCGCTCTTACCTTTGCATCCGACACAGCGAGTATGTTTGGTCTTCGTCGAGCGATATGGGAAGGCTGTTTGATGGCATTCACTATGGTCCTCGATACTCCCAGCGCAGAGCTCGTCACTGCCCTCGCACAGAAGCATCTCTTGGCTGGTGTACGGAATCCTCGCTCTATGCTGATGAAAGTGCCGTCAGCTCTTCCTTCACGCTCCGCCGAGGAGTTCATCAAGTTTGGGTCGTTTTATCTCGAAAGAGGACCGTTGCCTGAGGACCCTGCAGAGGACTATATCATCACGCCGTCCGTAGAGACCAAGCTCGTCGATCTGGCAAGGATCATCCTCACACGTCGATTCCCAATCTTGATTGAGGGTCCAACATCAGCTGGAAAGACTAGTTCAGTCGAGTACCTCGCAAAGCGTACGGGTCATCGGTTCATACGTATAAATAACCACGAGCACACGGACATCCAGGAGTACATCGGCTCGTATGTTTCAGACCCTCAAACAGGCAAGCTCGTGTTCAAAGACGGCCTCCTTGTTCGTGCCCTCCGCAACGGTGATTGGATTGTGCTTGATGAGCTCAACTTGGCCCCAACCGATGTCTTAGAGGCCCTTAACCGACTCCTGGACGACAATCGTGAACTCGTTATTCCTGAGACTCAGGAAGTTGTAAAGCCCCATCCCCACTTCATGCTTTTTGCCACACAAAACCCTCCCGGGCTCTATGCCGGGCGAAAGGTCCTTTCTCGTGCGTTCCGAAACCGATTCCTTGAAGTCCATTTCGAAGACGTGCCTCAAGCCGAGCTGGAGACCATCCTATGCCAGCGTTGTCAGATCGCACCCTCCTATGGCAAGCGCATTGTCGCCGTGTTCCACGAACTTCAGAAACGCCGGCAGTCAAGTCGTGTTTTCGAAAGCAAGCAAGGATTTGCAACTCTTCGTGACCTTTTTCGCTGGGCTGGTCGAGACGCTGTGGGTTATCAGGAGCTCGCTGAGAACGGGTACATGCTCTTAGCAGAGCGTGCTCGACGAGATGATGATAAGGCTGTCGTGAAAGAAGTCATTGAATCCATCATGAACGTCAAGATTGACGAAAGCACCATATACAATCTCCATCGCTCGGACGTTGATATGGCCTCTTTCCTCGGTTGTTCGATACCTGTGACACCAGACATTATTTGGACTAGTGCAATGCAACGACTTTTCGTCTTAGTTACGAGGGCCTTGCGATTTAACGAACCAGTCCTTCTTGTTGGCGAAACGGGTGCAGGAAAAACTTCTGTCTGCCAGGTCTTTGCGACCGCCACCTCGCAGCGTCTCCACGGATTGAACTGTCATCAAAATACGGAGACGGCAGATCTCATTGGAGGCCTTCGCCCACTTCGCAATCGTACTCTGAGGGAAGCCGAGATTCTCAAGGAGTCTTTGGATATATTTCGGGAAATTGACATGACCCAACTACCCCAATCTCTTGCTGACCTTTCCACTGCATTTCCCAACGTCCTCAAGTCTGATTCCCTGACACCAGATCATCAGGCCCGCATCCGTACTCTCCAGAGCAAGCTGCTCCAGCTTCAATCGATATTCGAATGGCATGATGGACCTCTCGTCGAAGCCATGCGCCATGGAGATGTATTCCTTCTCGATGAGATATCACTTGCTGACGACTCCGTTCTTGAGAGGCTTAACAGTGTTCTTGAACCAGGAAGAACAATTGTCCTCGCCGAAAAAGGTGGTGAGGACGAGCTTGCTCATCCAGCACTGAAAGCAGATGATAACTTCAAACTCGTCGCGACCATGAATCCTGGAGGTGATTACGGGAAGAAGGAGCTTTCTGCGGCTCTGCGCAATCGGTTTACCGAAATATGGGTCCCACGCGTTGCGAATCGGCGCGATCTGGAACTCATCGTCGGAAATTCGTGGAATTACGAGGCATTAAGACAGTACACCTCATCCCTACTTGATTTCGTCGATTGGCTATGTACCCGAGTTGGTGATAGTTCGTTGACAAGCCTTCGGGATATCCTTGTAAGCTCCGCTGTCGTTCTTTTTTGTCATTCTGACTGAATTCAAATAGGCCTGGGTCGCTTTTTCTAATGCTGCTTTTCAACCCGACAATGCAGGATGTATGTCTGGACATGAGATTTTCGTCAGTCATCCTCATTCTTATCCATATTCTCCTGCTGAGTTTGTTGAAGCATCATGCTGCTCACATGACGTTCCTGGATGGCCTTGGTTCTTTGCCACAACTATCAACATACACCAAAGAGGGCCTTCAACAACTCAAGGATGACGCAATGTCAATATTGATGGGCCTTGTTCCACTTCCTGACCGTGATAACTTGTTCACATGCATTCTGTCCTATGATCCCTCTCTTTCTGTTCAGTTTGGCCCGTTCAGCATACCCAAGGGTCTCCAGCAAGTCGTTGACCATTCATTCAACCTCAATGCTCCAACCACTCAGGACAACGCAATGCGCGTCATACGGGCTTGTCAAGTTCTCAAACCCATTTTGCTTGAAGGTAGCCCAGGTGTTGGGAAAACGAGCCTTGTCACGGCCTTGGCTAACGTTTCTGGCCACCATCTATGCCGAATCAATCTTTCCGATCAGACGGACATCATCGACCTGTTCGGATCCGACCTTCCGGTTGAAGGTGGAGGGCCAGGGGAATTTGCTTGGAAAGATGCAGAATTCTTGAAAGCCTTGCAAGAGGGTCATTGGGTCCTTCTCGATGAGATGAACCTTGCCCCTCAGGCTGTCCTGGAAGGATTGAACGCAGTGTTGGATCATCGCGGAACAGTGTACATTCCCGAACTCGGCCGTTCTTTCGTTCGACATCCCAACTTCCGTATCTTCGCAGCTCAAAACCCTCTGCATCAGGGTGGCGGACGAAAAGGTCTTCCTAAATCCTTTGTGAACCGTTTCACCAAAGTGTACATAGAAGAATTATCGCCGAGTGACCTCCTTCTGGTTTGCAGCCATCTTTTCCCTGACTTCGAAGAAAACGTTCTTCGTGACATGATCACCTACAATATGCAGCTACAAGAGGCAGTCGGCCTTCAACGCAGATTTGCTAGAGAGGGTGGCCCCTGGGAGTTCAACCTTCGTGACGTTATCCGTTGGGCTTCCCTTTTACGTGCACCTCATTCAATCCTTCATCCTTTCGAGCACCTTCACACCATCTACCTCCACCGTTTTCGCACCGAGCAGGATCAGTTACAAGCTCGTCTCCTATTCGATCATATCTTCTCAACGACAGCGAAACCACTAGGCGTCTCCCCTAACTTGACAATATCACCACGCTACCTCCAAGTTGGTCATTTCATTTCCAGACGCCAGAACGCGGCTCCATCATCACCTCCCGGTCGTATTTTGAAAATGCAGCTGCCTGCTTTGGAATCTCTCGGTCACTGTGTTTCACAGTCCTGGCTCGCCATTCTCACAGGTAATAGAAATAGTGGTAAAACTGAAGTAGTGAGAGTGTTGTCCCACTTCACAGGAAATATTCTCCAAGAAATTTCTGTCAATAGTTCTACTGACACCATGGATATTCTGGGCAGCTTTGAACAGGTTGATCTACGTGGACGTGCTATTTCTTTGGTCGACGAGGTGCTATCCCACTTCGATCATCAAGTTAGGTCAACTTTAGGCTCTAAGTTCGATCAAAGTCGAGTGCACCAATTGCGCAAGGCTCAACAAACGTTTGCCTCCCATCACGATTTATTACGCTTAGCCTCCAAATGCTTTGCAGTCCTAGATGATATTTCGGAAGTCGCTTCGGCATTATCGGGTAAGATTGACAACCTCCTCGCTACTGTCGAAGCCGCTGGTCGATTCGAGTGGGTCGACGGCCCACTAGTTCAAGCAATGAAATGTGGTCACTGGCTTCTCATGGATGGTGCAAATCTGTGCAACCCTTCGGTTCTGGATCGTCTTAACTCACTTTGTGAGAGCAATGGCGTCCTCACTCTCAGCGAACGTGGTTACGTCGACGGAAAGGTCGAAGTTTTAAAACCGCATCCGAACTTCCGCTTGTTCATGACAGTCGATCCTCAATTCGGTGAATTATCTCGAGCAATGCGCAATAGAGGTATTGAGATATCCATGGTCTACTCGCTCGTTGCCGATGACGGAAGAATTCTTTGCGATCATCACCGACTTTCATCAACCATGGCAAACCTCGCAAATCCAAAATCCTGGAGTCCTCTATCTGAAGAGATTCGTAGAGGTTTGTACACGGCCAGTAAAACACTAATCTCACCATTGGCGACTTCAGGACGTTCTCTTGATTTAGACACCAGTCTCTCAGGCTTGACTGACCATGGGCCGATGCTCTCCATTTCTTCTTTGACAGAGTTTACGGATGCTCATCTGTTTTTTGTCGCTCGTACAACGGCGCCTATATCTGTTTCGCCTTTCAATCGTATGTTGACTCTGCTGCAAGATTCAAGAACCGAATCCATCAATCGGATCCAAAGTTTGCTGAACACGTTGGCTGATCATACCTTCGTCGGAGCTCTTGTACGTCTACGTGAAGCATATTCACTGTCATTGGTGTTACCTGCAGACCTTGTACTTACTCAGGTCAGCCAACCTTTCATCCCCCGCGGGCCTTTTGTTAATCGATACTCTGTCATATTTGCATGTAAAACATATACGCTTGAATATAGCCCATGGATTTCTACTTGAATGCCCCGCCATGCGCGGATAAGAAATTGGATTCGAATGACCCCTCTCCTC
The DNA here is from genome assembly GCA_017657355.1 of Termitomyces sp. K1Ac. Lineage (NCBI taxonomy): Eukaryota > Fungi > Basidiomycota > Agaricomycetes > Agaricales > Lyophyllaceae > Termitomyces > Termitomyces sp. K1Ac. The sequence goes on along the minus strand of JAGGAS010018851.1, from coordinate 15,735 downwards.
ACCATATCCTTCTCGGAGCCATCGATCTTGCTGTGGCTTTGTTTTTGGATCTGGAAGATCAGGTCGACACGTTCGATGTGAAAAAAATTGTTGATATACAAGGAAAGAAATATCAGGCGTTGAAGCAGATCAAAAATTTGCTTGAGGCCGTTCAAGTCGCGGCACGTAACATCTTAGACTCTTTGGCCACCCGAAATGAGGTGCCTCGAATAGTGAGGGATCTCATCTTCATATTATGATGTCTGTTCATTCTATCATCTCCTAGCATGAGAGCCTTCAACTATCTTCGTCTCTCCTGAAGTACGGCCGTTATCTTCGCAGAATTGCTGCAGCCGCAGTCTTTGATTTTTCAGCCCTTCAGGCCGCATGTCGTTGGGTCGTTGACGCTCTGGAAGATAGCCCGTCTGTCTTCTCGGCGGCACTGTTACGGGCTCATGAACTCAAAAACACGATATCTCTGTCTACTGGTCTAGGACTACAAGACATCTGGTCCACTCTCTTTATAGACAAACCACACATATCATCAGCAACCGCCCTAGACCTCATTGAAAATCACAGTGCGCGCCTGGAGGGAAAAGAAGCACAGAGTAATCCTTTTTGTTTTTTCTTGAATAAATTTGACATATTCACCTACTCATAGATCTCAGAAGACAAGCTTTTGATTTCATGGCACTGCGAACGTTGCCTCTTAGCATACCAGCACACTCGAATAAAACTATAGAGACCCTTCAAGCAGATCTCGAATCGGTATGTGACAATGTGCGCTTCGCATGCCGTAAAGTTAACATTCCTTGCCTGATCAGCACTTGCTCCGCCAAAACGTCGAAGTCGAGGGAGAAGTGAAAGAAGACCCATCTATCCTTATTGCGGAACTAGGACTCTTTTTGATAATTTCTGATCCAGAAGTATGTCGTGTGTCACACACATATCGATAGTTTTGTTCCTAAACCTTCATGCTCCTTAGGCACTGAAGAAGCTCATCGTAGATATCGTCGAAGTCGCTTGCAGTCGGAAAGGCAGTCTGCTTCGATTTGCTTCTTACCAACATCTTTTCTGGACTTTAGAGGCCAGCAGGAGTAAGTAACGCACCTCTCGGCTTTCCGGGAGGATAAATAAACCTTTCGCAGATGTTCTTCCTATTCTCGCCGAAGCGCAGATGCAATGGTTAAATTCATTGTGGAACGTTTCAACATTTTCGAAAGATGTAAGACGGCCCGTCTTTGCTACGCATGCCATCTTTAATACATCATTTAGCAATCCATCGGGCCGACGATGCTTTTACAACCAACTCAACTCATTGCAACTCTAACAACGTGGTATGTTTCTTTATTCCACATTGACTTTATTTTGTTCGTTGACAGAAAATGTAGCGATTGGAGCCGGAAATCCTTGCGTTCTGTAGAGAACTATGGAATGGATACACGTCACTATTCACGCTTGTTATACTTACAATCTGAGCGGTCGACTAGGCGCATTGACGAGCTTGCTGGTATTCTAAGTCAGTCAATTGTCTTGGTGAGAAATACTGCTCTACATCCAACGAAGACACAATTGACTTTCTTGTTTTCTCACAGGTGATTGAGTGTTTCCGCTCATCCTTCCCGGCCAATATCCATTCTGCCGTCTTGCACCCCAATATACGATCCGTAGCAGACCTCATAACATATTCAAGCACCATCATGTCGCTCATGGAAGAAACTAGTAATGAACCCTTCCAACGTGCCGTCACGCGTCATCTTTACCCTGCCTTCAAACGCCTGGAGCCTGGGAGTGTGCGAGAAAAGGTCGTTGAAAATATGGGATGTTGCTGGATCGCCCTGGGAAGTTTAGTCCTGGACCTTTTCGTGGTTGATGCGCCCGTGGATCCTGCTGCCGTCCAAAATTACACTACAGAGCGAAAACGCAGAGATCGTGGTCTGATCGAGATACAAGTTAATCTCCATCGGACTCTGGAGCAACTTTCGACCGGAAACAAACAGAGTGACCTCCTCGTCTATCTGGACCTTATATCAGATGGCATCTCCCGCCAATTGGAGTCTGCTCCATCCTTTCCTCTCCGAAAGGACATTGCTCGGCTAGACATGTTTTGGGCAGAAGTTGGGCAATTCCATAAGCATGTACTCTCTCATTCAAAGATCCAAGAACTGGCCAGTCTTCTGATGTCCGGAGACAAAACTGCCATAGCTCGAGAAGAAGTTCTACAACAGTCGATGGCCGGATTCTATCACCGACTCGACAGAGTCTACACAGATTATTATGATTTGAGTACTCCCCTCCGACTTGCCATCCTTTATATTCGTATGGGTTTGCGACTGCTCGCTTATTCCGCTCTACAATCCTCGCACACTTCCTATCCTCAGGCTCTCTCCCTTGTCGCATTTCCATCGGCGCGTAGTTCAGCCGATCTATGTCAAAATGCCGGAGCTGCTGGACCGACTGCAGTGGCACCGTTCCGCTATCTGCTTCTGACCTTATCGGCTGTGGTGAAGGAGCAATCCATGGGTATCCTAGACATGACTGCACTTGAACTGGTCTATGACCAAGCTCTTCGTCTCTGGCTCATTGATCGTGCAAAGGAGAAGGAGGCGGATATGGCGGCATCATCATTGTATCGACGCAAGAATTTGGACCACGATGATATAGGAGAAGCCGAACTGGAGGAGAGAGAATTCTTAGAACTCTTTCCTTCCTTTGACAACGTTCTTGATCAAGAAGCTGACAACTCGACCAAAAACTCAGCTCAATTCACCGTTCTAGTACCACCTGTCGAAACGAACCAGTTCGTGTCACTTCATCATGAGTTGTTTGGGATCCAGCGGCTTTCTGGCGACAGCACGAATTTCGACGAGAGTCGAAAATTGATTCTAACATCGCTTTTAGCGTCGTCGCTGCCTCTTCCTGAGACTTTGGATGACGAAAGTCTCGCCTTCCAGTTCAGAGTCCTCGACGAACGAGTTTCTGCCATGGAGAGTATTCCTGTCATCGGAGGGAAATCCTATCATTTCTACGCGGATTCAAACGTCGTTCAATTGAAAAGGGCTTCAGTCATCGTTCTTGCTCTTAGAAATCGATTGGATGAGATCATACAAGAATGGCCTGATCAGATGGTTCTCCAGCATCTCAGAGGTCGCTGTGATGTCGTATTGGATCTGGATCTTCACAGTCCGGTCGCAAAGGTCCTTTCCGCCCTAGAACAGCTTCTGCTGCAAAGCGAAGACTGGGAAATGTATGCCAATCGGGAGAACACTCTCAAAGCCAACCAGCAAGCACTCATCGGACTCATTGTGGAATGGCGGCGTTTGGAGTTGTCTTGCTGGCAAGGTCTTTTGGAATCGCAGTCCAGGACTTTTGCAGAAGGGGCGAATGAATGGTGGTTCAGGTTGTACGATGCAGTCATTCGTGGACCTTTAGACTCCTGCAATCGAGAAGATGGCTCGAATCGTGTCGAACAATATCTGGAAACGTTAATACCACTTCTAGACGACTTCATCCGTACCAGCCCTCTTGGTGAATTCGATGTCCGCATGCGACTGCTTCGAACTTTCGAACGTTACATTCTCCACCTTCGCCATGAGAAAGATAACGATCAGAGGTCAACCTTGGATCGTGTCCATCGTGTCCTAAAATCAACAATATGTTATTTCGACCTTTTCTCTGATCAAGTTTCGGGCCGTCTTTCGACGCAGCGGGCGACTCTCGAAGAGGAAATCCGAAGTTTCATCAAACTGGCGAGCTGGAAGGATATCAATGTTCAGGCACTCAAAGCTAGCGCACAGCGGACTCATCACCAACTCTACAAGATAATTCGCAAGTTCCGAGATGTTCTCAAGCAACCCGTTTCAGAGCAATTATACCCACAGCCAGCTGATACCCCGGAAACCATGCATCTGAATCTTGAGACTATACCACTAGACTTGGTTCCTTCCATGCCGGTTCCTGAAGGCCAACTATGCATCGGATCGTCACATCGTTCAGTCGAGTTATCGAGGACTTTCAAGAAGTTCGACACCTTTATCACGGGCCGCTTACGGCCTTTCATTCAATCTAAATCTGCCCATGTTGTGGATAACCTCTCTGTTGATATCATTGTCGGCGCAAAGGAACTCGCTGCCCTTTCGGTGCCCTCGAACGTCAATGCAGAGAAGCGTCAAAAACAACAAAAGGCGCTGTTAGTCCGGAAGAGGAAGGCATGGAGTGACCTATTGAAGGAGTTGAAACGAGCTGGATTTGCAGGCAATGTTAAACCTGAAATTCTGCACCAGAATGCTGATTCTCTTTGGCTGAGAGAACAACCATCTATGCCCCAAATTGAAGAGCCGACCATGTCAACAGAGAAGGGAGAATGCTACTTCAATCGACTTCTTGGTCTACTTCCTGATTTGCGCTCTTCAACCTCGAGTCATCATTCGGATCTGACAACTCGCGACCTTCAAAGGGGTATCATGTTCCTGGAGTCTGGCTTTTCGATGGGTGTCGGTTTGAGGTCACGGTGAACACCATGTTCTTGCTTCTTTGTCTTTAACTAATGACTTGAGTATAGACTAGCAACAATACTTGAACAGTTCAACAGGCTAGAACGGACAACCAAACGCTTACGAATGGTTCTCTCTAGTTCGAACACCGTGCAGACCGGGACACACCTTGTTGAACACATTGATGGTGTCAAGAATTTCTTGAGCAGGCTCTCGGACATGATTCAAGACATAACAAAAGGACTGCAAACTTACGACTCTCTCCAACCGAAGATCAAAGTAACCCACCAGCTCAAGCAGGAAGTGCAAGACGTCGGTGACTCAATAGCACAGTTGCTCAATCGTGTTATAATGGTTAGTGAAAATGCGACACTCACCACGTTGACTGTGTTGTTAGTTGGTATGTGTCGGTAATTCGATCTGCTTTCTACATTCACTTATCACGATTTCACAGATGAGCACAATACACTTCTTGAAGCTGAGACATATATCTCGGGCATAACGGGAACCTTGCAGGGCTGGATACAGAGGCATCCCAGACTTAGATATATCTTTAATCCCGTCAACGAGTGGGTAAGCTCTCAAGCGATTCCATCTTTCAGATCGACTCCGGCCGTTCCCTCTATCTCCCAAGAATCGTCTGACGCTTTCATCAATACATTACTCATCACTGTCCAAAATTTGATCGCGAAATGCCCAGAATCTATTCCAAAGGGCGACGAAGAGGACAATGATCACTACCTGTTAATAGATCATCGCATCGTCCAGGATTTCACACAGTCTCTTAACATCGGTACAGTGATCTCTGGGCTAGAGAGTATCCTGCTCCATCTTGTCTACCCAAATGGCCAGGACGAGGTTCTCCGACGTATCATACCGTTCCTCGATGTATATAGGGGGCTCGTCAAGGATCAGCTGGTGACACACAGTCAATGGACGAAAGCAGTCTTTAAGCTGAACTATGTTCTTTGCTCTGTCATGATCACTCTTTCGAAGCAAGGTTTCTGTCAACCACCGGAAACAGAGGACGGTGGTGAAGGCGAAGATGAGAATACAAAGGAGTCAGCTGGCGGAGTCGGTTTAGGAGAAGGTTCTGGTACAGAAAACGTCAGTAAAGAGATCGAGGAGGAGAGTCAAGTCGAGGGTCTCCAAGGTGATGATGCACAGGAGCGCGATAAAGAAAAGCGGGATGACAAGGACAAGAATGATGACGATGCGCTTGAGATGAACGAGGATTTCGGAGGCGAGATGGAGGATGTCCCAGATAAAGAATCTCAAGACGGTGCCGAGTCTGACAGCGAGAGCGACGTCGATCCAGACGAACAGCTTGGCAATCTAGATCCTTCGGATCCTTCCGCGATCGATGAAAAGATGTGGGGAGACGAAAAGGGACCAGAGGAGGAAAACCGGGATGAGAAGACAGACCAAGATCATTCAGAAGAACAGTCAGGGGAGAGTGAAGTTGTTGCGAAGGAGGGGAAGAATAAGGAGAAGGAGAAAAAGGCCGGGAAAGAGAAGGAAGAAGAGACTGCAAAGGAGAACCCAACAAGCCCGGAGGACCAACCGATGTCAGAGGACGATGATGCTGAAGAGCAAGACATGGACAAACCCGATGACGGCGGAGCACCTATGGATCCTTATGTTCAAGATGCGAACACTTTGGATTTGCCTGATGACATGGATCTCGGAGGTGATGAGATGGAGCTTGGAGGAGATGATCTTCCAGAAGAGATGGAAGGAGACGATGACAAAATGGATGATGTGGAAGACGAAAGAAGTGGGGACGATGCACGAACAGATCAATGGGAACAAGAAGATTTCCGTCCAAACGACGTACCAGAATCGATGGATCCAGAGCCCGATATCCCAGATCAACCACTTGAAGCCGAAGCCGATGAGACTGAGGAGGCCCCTCCAGACAAAGAGAAGGAGAATGAAAGTCAGGAGGAAGAAGCCGTTGCTCGACCTGACATTTCTGCTGGTGATGGAATGGCTTCCTCTGAAGAAACCCAGAAACCCGAAGGTGGAGAGGATGCCGCAGCCGGGAAGAAGGGTAGTGCACAAGGTGCTACGGGTGAGGATTCCACTGCGGACAATCAAACCAACGACGACTTAGGGTATGTGATCTCACACTTTCCGACAGAAATTTTCTAATTATCTTTTTCAGGATACGCGAAGCTGATCCATCCCAGGCTGTCCCTCGGAGCTCGGAATCACAAGCCGCAGGCGTAGCTGCGTCTGGTGCGCAGGAGGGTCAGATGCCATCGCAACCCGAGGATCAGTCTTCTATCAATCCACTGCGAAGTCTTGGGGATGCTCTGAAAGAGATCCGGCAGCGACTTGATGACATCATTGGTGGTGAACAGAGAGATGTACCTCGAGAAAAGGTCGGGGACGTCGATGCACCGTCACAGGTCGAGTATCTCCAACCTGACGACGCTGACCATGACATGGAGGCCCTCGGACCTGCTGGCGAGGAACAGGCTGCCAAGCTAAGCGATCTCAAACTCGTCAATGGAGACGAACAAACTACAGAATATGCCTCTATGGACATTGATCCACCCTTTGAACCTGACATCCAAAAGTCTACAGAGGAAAGCAAGCCCCATGGTGAACCTACTGTACATGAGCAGCGGAATGATGTTGAAGGTGCAATCCTACAAAACGCACACCCAATTTCAGACGAGCTTGCCCTCTCGTCAGATATGCCTACACACAAAGCAAATCTCGACATTGAGGACCTTGAAGATGAAGCGGTCGAAGCTGAACTTCGTGCCTGGCAAAGCGCCGGTTTTCCTGATGTCGATTCAGAGAAAGTGTGGCGCCTCTACGAATCTCTCACTCATGATCTAGCATACGCACTCTGTGAACAACTGCGTCTCATCCTCGAACCAACGCTCGCAACACGGCTAAAGGGAGATTACCGCACTGGAAAACGGTTGAACATGAAGAAGATTATTTCTTATATTGCCAGTGACTACACCAAAGACAAGATCTGGTTGCGTCGCACAAAACCGAGTCAGCGAGAGTATCAAGTCTTGATCTCCATCGACGATTCGCGATCCATGGCCGAATCTCATTCTGTTCATCTTGCCTACCAAACTCTTGCCCTAGTCTCCAAAGCTCTGAGTCGACTTGAAGCTGGAGATATCGCTATCGCTAAATTCGGTGAAAATGTTGACATTCTCCACGGGTTCGACGAAGGTCCTTTCACAGATCAGTCCGGGATTAAAGTCATGAGCGCCTTCCGCTTCAATCAAAAAGCCACCAACGTCTTATCTCTCGTAGAGACCAGTCTTAAAGTCCTTGAAAATGCAAGGGAGCGGCGCTCAATGAGCTCTGCCAGTGCCTCCGACTTATGGCAGCTCCAATTCATTATCTCTGATGGGATGTGCCAGGACCACGAACGCCTTCGCAATATCCTTAGGAAGGCAGAGGAGCAAAGGGTGATGATTGTGTTCGTGATCATTGACTCCCTACATAATATTGTCGATCACGCCTCAGGAGAAAGAGGGGTTCCGCCTAGTACGCACCAAGGCTCGATTTTGACCATGGATAAGGCGGAGTTCAAGAACGTTGATGGTAGAATGGAGTTGCAGCTGAAGAAATACCTGGACTCGTTCCCATTCGAGTATTATGTGATCTTGAGGAAGGTGGAAGCACTACCGGAGGTTTTGGCGGGCACTTTGAAGCAGTTCTTTGAACGTATATCAGAGGAGTAGCTGTAGTATAAAATACAAATAGATGACCCGGGATGGCCAGACCTTTGTCGATGCTAAGTGAGAGTCCTTGTTTCACCTCAGCCACTGATCAAAAACTTTTCTTTTTGCTGCTGTATGTTATTTTTACTTGTTTCAAAGTTGTTTGTGTGCCATACATTCACGGTCGGACTACAATCACTAGCTCGGTCAACATCTTCAATTCAGAGAGAGCGTTGAACAGTAGAATTATGATTTGTTTAGCATATGACATATATTATTTCCGAGGCAGGATGTGAGTTAGGATAGTCCATCCACAGCGAAAAAACCGAGTTATGCGGCGTATGTACCCAATCGTGTAGTAGAGCCATGGATATAAACAAATTTCTCGAAGGAAGTAAATGTGGCGTGGAAGAGGAGGCTCACGGTAAGCTGCCCATTTTTCCACAAAGTCTGGGTCGAGGTACTTCCAGCGATCGTAGTGGTCATATGGCACATTTGAATAGCTTGGTTCGGGTAACACACAAGATAGTACACAGTCGGATGTCAGAGGGATGACTTGTTCCTCAAAGAACTGCAAGGCTTCCGAAGCCTTGAATCGCCGTGCAATGTCGCGAGTCGTCATCCGATCAAACAAGGGGGCTAGCATCGGGACATTGTGTGTCATACGCTACGATATATGGAATGGAAATTATTGCCAACAACTAATGGATGAAGATACACAGATTAACTCACTTGAAACTCCTGGCAGAACATAACGCCCAACATTCCTACATCAAAGGCAAAAGGATTGAAGTCGAGCTCTCCCTGCAACGTATCCCCTGGGACCTGATCATAGTGAGTGTCGAAGGAAAGATAGCTTGGAAGACGACATTCATCAAGGGACATTGAAGGCGGAAACACTCTAGAACTGTCAAAGTCAAAGAGAGCGTACGTCAATTCACCTTGCGACCGTAGAGACCGACGGCGATGGTTGTTGCCGTCATAATCATCGATGTGAACGTGACTGA